>JARQWZ010002578.1:0-182500 GCA_033150135.1 Gobio occitaniae
CAGATCGGACCGTCTGACCAATCAGAGCAGAGTAGGCCAATCACAACAGATCGGACCGTCTGACCAATCAGAGCAGAGTAGTCCAATCACAACAGATCGGGCCGTCTGACCAATCAGAGCAGAGTAGTCCAATCACAACAGATCGGACCGTCTGACCAATCAGAGCAGAGTAGTCCAATCACAACAGATCGGGTCATCTGACCAATGAGAGCAGAGTAGTCCAATCACAACAGATCGGGCAATCTGACCAATCAGAGCAGAGTAGACCAATCACAACAGATCGGACCGTCTGACCAATCAGAGCAGAGTAGTCCAATAACAACAGATCGGACCGTCTGACCAATCAGAGCAGAGTAGACCAATCACAACAGATCGGGCCATCTGACCAATCAGAGCAGAGTAGTCCAATCACAACAGATCGGGCCATCTGACCAATCAGAGCAGAGTAGACCAATCACAACAGATCAGACCGTCTGACCAATCAGAGCAGAGTAGACCAATCACAACAGATCAGGCCGTCTGACCAATCAGAGCAGAGTAGACCAATCACAACAGACTGGGTCATCTGACAATCAGAGCAGAGTAGACCAATCACAACAGACTGGGTCATCTGACCAATCAGAGCAGAGTAGACCAATCACAACAGATCGGGCCATCTGACCAATCAGAGCAGAGTAGACCAATCACAACAGACTGGGTCATCTGACCAATCAAGGCAGAGTACACCAATCACAACAGATCGGGCCATCTGACCAATCAGAGCAGAGTAGACCAATCACAACAGATCGGGCCATCTGACCAATCAGAGCAGAGTAGACCAATCACAACAGATCACACCGTCTGACCAATCAGAGCAGAGTAGACCAATCACAACAGATCGGACCGTCTGACCAATCAGAGCAGAGTAGTCCAATCACAACAGATCGGGCCGTCTGACCAATCAGAGCAGAGTAGACCAATCACAACAGATCAGACCGTCTGACCAATCAGAGCAGAGTAGACCAATCACAACAGATCGGACCGTCTGACCAATCAGAGCAGAGTAGTCCAATCACAACAGATCGGGCCGTCTGACCAATCAGAGCAGAGTAGTCCAATCACAACAGATCGGACCGTCTGACCAATCAGAGCAGAGTAGTCCAATCACAACAGATCGGGTCATCTGACCAATCAGAGCAGAGTAGACCAATCACAACAGATCGGGCCGTCTGACCAATCAGAGTAGAGTAGACCAATCACAACAGATCGGGCCGTCTGACCAATCAGAGCAGAGTAGACCAATCACAACAGATCGGGCCGTCTGACCAATCAGAGCAGAGTAGACCAATCACAACAGATCGGGCCGTCTGACCAATCAGAGCAGAGTAGACCAATCACAACAGATCGGGCCATCTGACCAATCAGAGCAGAGTAGACCAATCACAACAGATCGGGCCATCTGACCAATCAGAGCAGAGTAGACCAATCACAACAGATCGGGCCATCTGACCAATCAGAGCAGAGTAGTCCAATCACAACAGACTGGGTCATCTGACCAATCAGAGCAGAGTAGTCCAATCACAACAGATCGGGCCGTCTGGCCAATCAGAGCAGAGTCGACCAATCAAAACAGATCGGACCGTCTGACCAATCAGAGCAGAGTAGACCAATCACAACAGATCGGGCCGTCTGACCAATCATAGCAGAGTAGACCAATCACAACAGATCGGACCGTCTGACCAATCAGAGCAGAGTAGACCAATCACAACAGATCGGGCCGTCTGACCAATCAGAGCAGAGTTGACCAATCACAACAGATCAGACCGTCTGACCAATCAGAGCAGAGTAGACCAATCACAACAGATCGGACCGTCTGACCAATCAGAGCAGAGTAGACCAATCACAACAGATCGGGCCGTCTGACCAATCAGAGCAGAGTAGACCAATCACAACAGATCGGACCGTCTGACCAATCAGAGTAGAGTAGTCCAATCACAACAGATCGGGCCGTCTGACCAATCAGAGCAGAGTAGACCAATCACAACAGATCGGACCGTCTGACCAATCAGAGCAGAGTAGGCCAATCACAACAGATCGGACCGTCTGACCAATCAGAGCAGAGTAGTCCAATCACAACAGATCGGGCCGTCTGACCAATCAGAGCAGAGTAGTCCAATCACAACAGATCGGACCGTCTGACCAATCAGAGCAGAGTAGTCCAATCACAACAGATCGGGTCATCTGACCAATGAGAGCAGAGTAGTCCAATCACAACAGATCGGGCAATCTGACCAATCAGAGCAGAGTAGACCAATCACAACAGATCGGACCGTCTGACCAATCAGAGCAGAGTAGTCCAATCACAACAGATCGGGTCATCTGACCAATGAGAGCAGAGTAGACCAATCACAACAGATCGGACCGTCTGACCAATCAGAGCAGAGTAGTCCAATAACAACAGATCGGACCGTCTGACCAATCAGAGCAGAGTAGACCAATCACAACAGATCGGGCCATCTGACCAATCAGAGCAGAGTAGTCCAATCACAACAGATCGGGCCATCTGACCAATCAGAGCAGAGTAGACCAATCACAACAGATCAGACCGTCTGACCAATCAGAGCAGAGTAGACCAATCACAACAGATCAGGCCGTCTGACCAATCAGAGCAGAGTAGACCAATCACAACAGACTGGGTCATCTGACCAATCAGAGCAGAGTAGACCAATCACAACAGACTGGGTCATCTGACCAATCAGAGCAGAGTAGACCAATCACAACAGATCGGGCCATCTGACCAATCAGAGCAGAGTAGACCAATCACAACAGACTGGGTCATCTGACCAATCAAGGCAGAGTACACCAATCACAACAGATCGGGCCATCTGACCAATCAGAGCAGAGTAGACCAATCACAACAGATCAGACCGTCTGACCAATCAGAGCAGAGTAGACCAATCACAACAGATCGGACCGTCTGACCAATCAGAGCAGAGTAGTCCAATCACAACAGATCGGGCCGTCTGACCAATCAGAGCAGAGTAGACCAATCACAACAGATCGGGCCGTCTGACCAATCAGAGTAGAGTAGACCAATCACAACAGATCGGGCCGTCTGACCAATCAGAGCAGAGTAGTCCAATCACAACAGATCGGGTCATCTGACCAATCAGAGCAGAGTAGACCAATCACAACAGATCGGGCCGTCTGACCAATCAGAGTAGAGTAGACCAATCACAACAGATCGGGCCGTCTGACCAATCAGAGCAGAGTAGACCAATCACAACAGATCGGGCCGTCTGACCAATCAGAGCAGAGTAGACCAATCACAACAGATCGGGCCGTCTGAGCAATCAGAGCAGAGTAGACCAATCACAACAGACTGGGCCGTCTGACCAATCAGAGCAGAGTAGACCAATCACAACAGTGACATGCACAATGTATATTAAGAGAACATTTAAAGTGTGTTTTTGACCTTGGATGCATGTAAACCTGCTGTAGGAGACTTTAAAACAAAATTAGGAACATGTAAATAGCACATGGACCCTTTTCACACTTCTGCGTTCGCAACCAGACGTCGTCATAGTTGGGTAAACAATGGCGGCGACCGTGAAGACCAGCATTAGCCACTGCAGTGTTTCGTTTTGCTCAAATTCTAAAAGAAAACGTCTGGATTTGTCTTTCCATGAATTTCCAAAAGATTCTGATCTTTGTAGGAGGAGTGGCTTCAAGCAACCAAACGCAAAGAAAGCCAAAAATGTGTTATTAAACGAGGAAACAAACTGTGGAGAGCATCTTCAAGAAGAGGACTTTGAGTAGTCACTCACTGGTGGAATTGTGAAACGCCTTGAAAACAGAGCCGTACCTTCAAGGTTTCAGTGGAATGACTATGCATCACAACCGAAACGAGTGTGTGTGTGTGTGTGTGTGTGTGTGTGTGTGTTTGAGAAAGCTAGATGTCTTGATGAAGCTAAAGAAAGAGATTGTGCAGCTGAAGGTTTCATCTGAGAGCAAGATCTGTGAGCTAAAAGCACAAGAACAGCACCTTTCCCAGCATCCTCTTGCCATCACTTCATGTTTTATATGCAGTTTCCATCTGAGAAAATATACGTTTTTTGGGATTGTATTGCACCATCAGCCGAAAATCTGGCATACTGGACAAAGGCTCGGAGAGATGCTGAGGCGGACCCAACTCCAAGTCCACAGAGATCCCTGGAACTCATTTATGAGTTTTTAATGCACTGTATGAGAGTGGCAGTCGGCCTGAAAGAGAAGGTACTTTCAGTTTACCAACTGTGAGCAGGATCATTACATGGGCCGATTACTAATATCTCAAGCTATGGGCCACTAGAGAGAAGGTAAATGCATCTATGCCCAGAAAGTACAAAGAGTATTGTCCAAATCTATAAGTCATCCATGACTGCACCGAGATAAAATGCGAGAAGGCATCCTCACTCACACTTCAGTCTGAAACTTTCTCACAGCATGAGAACACTACCACTCTTAAATCTTTGATAGAAATTGCTCCTAATGGGACAATAACTTTTGTCTCAAGGCTCTATATTGGCTCTATTTCTGACAAAGAACTGACCATGTTATCTGGCATCCTAGACCTCCTTGAACCAGTCAAGTCAAATTTTATTTCTACAGAGTTACGCCAAAAGTGCTGTAATGTAAGACAATGTGCATATAAAAAGAAAGCATAACAAGAAACATTGCAGATACAAAATATAAACACATTAGACCCAATACCAATATCGAAATAATCAAAAGCCAGAGAGAACAGATGAGATTTAAGAGCCGATTTAAAGGACAACTCCGGTGAAAAATGAACCTAGGGGTAATTAACACATGGTTACCGAGTAGATCGTTCTCTGGGATGCGTTTTCATGAAAATCAAATGTAAAGAGTTTTAACTCTAAAAACAGATTAGCTTATAACGCTAGTATATGGGGCACAGAATAAGTCAAATGAATTCACTAGTTAATACCACTAACAAGGCTCAAAATAGCCTCACACTAACACGGTAGCATAATGAGGGTCCCTACATAAAAACTGAAGCACTGAGAACTTTGTAAGTGTAAAAACAGTTTAATAAGAAGATACTTTATAAAGACAGAACATTACGCGTATACAGACAGGAGCCATCTTGGAAAACAGTCTGGACAAGTCGAGCCATGAACGCTGTGCTAAGTGATGAACTGTGACTTGTAATCTCATATGGTCCGTTGTTTCCGGAAGAAAGCACTGAACGCAACAGAGAAAATAAATAAATAAAAATAATTTTTAAAAAAACCTGAACGCAACAGAGACGGATTATTAAACCGTGGCTCGACTTGTCCAGACTGTTTTCCAAGATGGCTCCTGTCTGTATACGCGTAATGTTCTGTCTTTATAAAGTATCTTCTTATTAAACTGTTTTTACACTTACAAAGTTCTCAGTGCTTCAGTTTGTATGTAGGGACCCTCATTATGCTACCGTGTTAGTGTGAGGCTATTTTGAGCCTTGTTAGTGGTATTAACTAGCGATTTAATTTGACTTATTCTATGCTCCATATACTAGCGTTATAAGCTAATCTGTTTTTAAAGATAAAACTCTTTACATTCGATTTTCATGAAAACGCATCTCAGAGAACGATCTACTCGGTAACCATGTGTTAATTACCCCTAGGTTAATTTTTATCCTTTAAAGCTGGTTAATGAAGGAGTAGACCAGAGACCAGCAGACCAGGCTGGCCAATCAACCCTTAGTTTTACAGCAAAAACATGGGACAGTTAAAAGCTGATTATAAGACCTAATGCTGCGTTCACACCAAACGCCAATAGAGCGTCAAAATCGCATCTACCGCGTGTAGTTGGACGCTTGAACATTTTGAATCCATTCGCACGTCCACAGCGAATTGGACGTGTGTATAAATCGAGCGTTTGAAGCGAAATAGACACTCATTCAAGGCGCTCCAGGAGAAATATGTCATAAAACACCACTCTGCGTCTCTTCATTTTCATTAAAAATATATGTTAAACATTAATAGCCACACAAATGTGGTCCAGTAACGCACTACCTACATTATATTCACTGCATGTATATTTAAATATCCTAAACAATAAAAGTTATGAAACTTCTCTTTGCCCTCAGTCAAAACGATTTGGCAGACAACAAATGATAGATTCATGATCGGCCGTTAGATCTACACAAGACAAATTCTCTCTCATGTTTAACCACTACAGGACATCCGAGCCAGCGGCAGACGGCAGAAGGACTGGCCGAGGAAAGGCTGCTCTCGCCGGGGTTAATGAGCGCTGAGCGTCCGCTGATCCTCTGGAGCTCACAACTCAAACGCTTTTTTTTTTTTTTTTTATAGGCGCTCTCTTTATAAATAAACCACAGATTTGAGATTTAAACAACTACATTCTCACCTGAAAAAGTCTTAAAACTACATTTTGTGACACAATAGTAGTATTTTTAAATTATGCAGGGTTTCTTATCACGTCACTTTACCACGTGACAGCAGCGAGCAGGCTCATGATTGGTTAACGCGCCGCGAATTGACGCCAAAGTTCAAAATGTTCAACTCAGGCATCAGACGCGGATTCGCTTCAAACGCGTGAATGCACAAAAAGCACCACTCGTGCGAATCGAGCAAGATGCTCAATTCGCGTCATTCACACCGCAGGACCTCCAGACGCGCGTCAACACGCCTTTCCATTGACTTAACATTGAAATCACTCACTCCTGACGCTCTATTAGCGTTTGGTGTGAGCGCAGCGGGAGTGTAAGGAATCAGAAGGTCACTGATGTATTTTGGTGCAACACCAGATAGAGCCTTGTACACAAAAACTGCAACTCTAAAATCGATTCTGAACTTAACAGGAAGACAATGTAAAGTCGCTAAAATGGGAGAAATTAGGGATGGGCGATACTATGGACTTAAAAATATATCACGATATTTTCTGGTATTTATTGCGATAACGATATCAATGACAATATAAATTTAGTTCCATTCCCCATGTTTTTGGCTACAGGTGAGAGCACACGCATTCTTGAGAGCATCAGAAAAACAAACAATGATCTAAAGTAAAACATACCCATTGCCACGGAACAGAAGGGCATAGACAAGCAGGTAAGTGACTTTATTAGGTTTCAGAGTGTGGTTGTAGCAGCGTGAACAAGGCAATGGTGGTAGATGGTGACTTGTTGGATTGTAAAGGTGATTTTGCAGGTGCAGACTCAGATGGTGGTACTTTGCAGGTGATGGCAAACTGGAAGAGTGAAGATCGGAAACCTGGATGATGGACTGGAGACCAGAGACGAGACGGGACGGGATAACTTCAGGTAGAGAGGTAATGCCGAGTTCACACTGCACGATTTTCAAACTCGTCAGGTCACTGCTCTTTTCACTCTGCATGACTATCTGGGTTATCATTCAGTCACTGCTGTGTTCACACTGCACAATGGATCGGGGACAGGTGGTTTCACACTGCATGACTTTACAATAGGAAGAATCACAGATAACTCTCTCCGATGCGCAAACTACGTTTCACAACCAAACACACGTGAGAAGCGGCGAGTAAACAACACGAGATCACATGTGCGTCAGACTGGAGTTCTCGCGCGAGACTGGAATTGTTATTAAAAATTATAAACAGCAGAATGTTTGCGATCCAAATTGTCTTTGCGCTGATTTGCAGCGGAGGAAATGGTTAGGGAGATGTGGGGAGCAAGGATTGTGTTCTGCAAAGAGAGTTTGAGGTAAATAAATAATTTTCCAATGTGTTACTGTCGCGGCTGGTCAAGCAAATGTTTGTGCTTTGTTTCTGTTTGATAGAATTGACCTATCAGTAAGCCCCGCCCCCCTTAGTTACTGTTGCTAACTCGAACAAACAAACGGAGTTGCTATATCTTACAATGTACAGCTGTCAGTGTGAAAACCTTATCCCGAGATGTTTTAGGACACAGAATGTAGCGATACCCCGTCCGAATGATGGCCAAACTTAACTGATGGTTTATCAAGTTTATTGCATCGTTATTCACTCCAAAAAATCATCGTATGAGCTGAACAAACAAAGCATAAGAAGTGCGCATTAACGTCTCATTCACAAACTCTCTCTCTCCGTTGCGTTACCATTAACATGCACAGCAAATTACACAAAAACACTCAAACAAATAACAGTAAACAAACATACACAGACCGTGTGCCTTTTCGAGGCCGCAGTTAGTAACTGATAAACGTTGTATCTGCAAAACGACTCCGATAAACTGCGAGTGCGAGCTCTTCCTTTCGTTACCCGGAGACTATAATACCCATCAAAATAGGAGTCCTCCTTAGTAGGATAGATAATGTAGACCTTAAACATATCTAAAATTAAATTAATTTACATATAACCAGTTTAATATGGAGAGGCACTGAAATGTAGACCTTCGTGTTTTTGACCTACAGTGTTACATGACGTTAGTTAGTTAGTTATTTCGGTTTGTATGTTAGCAAGGACTTTAATCGTAACTTAACGAGAGTATGACAAACACAAAATCCTCTCAGGATCCCTGGAATCAGTGTTACAGTACCTCAGGCATGACATTTTAGCATATTTGCGGCATAAACACCATCAAACCGATGAGAGCTTCGGATTTTCCAATGCATCTCTATGGCGCTGAAACCTAAAGATGTCCGAGTTCCGGTCCCAGCGCAAATGATACACAACTGCTATTGGCTCATCTGCGTATGAGAGGAGGGGCTTACCGATAGGTCAATTGTAAATATTTCTATTAAAATACTGGTATTCTGGTCTACTCCTCCCACTGCCCTGTATATTGCTCTCTCATTGGCTGTCGGTCATCGCCAATGTGATTTTCAGTCAGAACACATTTCACACAACAGGAGTTTGAATCACAGACATGCCAAATATCTCACGGGCGTCTGCGACCAATCGGTGATTCTCTCAGATCACGTCTTTGATCAGTCACACTGCATGATTGTCACTCACGTGCACGAGCACCGATTTGCCTATGATTTCGGGCATTTGTCTGTGATTTCGCCAAACCTGTCGGCGGGGCTAAAATCGGGCAGTGTGAACTCCGCATTAGGAGTCTGTAGTTTCAGCTTGTACTGAGACGAGACCAGACAATGGCTGCGTCCGAAACCTGGAAAATGCTGCCTTCGGAGGACACATTACAAGGTAGGAAGGCACGTCTGAATCTAATGTTAGCTTCACTTCCTGTCTCCTGAGATACCTTCATCTGATCGAGTTTTGAAGGCAGCATATTTGTATCCTTCGCTGCCTTTGATATCCCACAATCCTGTGCTTTCCATTCTGTGACAGTTGAGCTGGAAAAAAAAGATGGCATCTGAAAGTTGCGTTTGCTGGTCAGTTTGTGTGTAAATGTACGTGCACAAACGCTGCCTTACAAGCCATTGTCTGATAAGGCAGCAAGGCAACGTGTCAGCGGCCTAGGTTTTCGGACGCAGCCATCGAGTGAATGGTGACTGGGTGCATATATAGTGAGTCTCTGATGAGGTGCAGGTGTAGCGAGTCAGTATTCTGGTGAATGTGAACGAGGGGGCGGGTCCTGGTGATTTGGTGATGATTGGGGCTGTGACCTGTGACTGACTCTGTGACACCCATCATCAATAGGCTCCTATAACAAACAAATTACATAAAAGAATTAAAAAAAATCCTAACACCAGCCATTTCAGAAATGGAAAAGTTGCAGATATACTTTTCTTCTGTAAAAGTGCAGGTAATGTTTAAATAGTGCAACTGTGCTGACAAACACCACACAATACAAACAATAATAATTCAAATCAATGACAAGTGTAAACACAGATTCTGTATTTATTCATATTCTCATGGTGCAAACAATGGCAAAAATAGCACAAACAGCAAAAGTAATAATCCCGACCATGTCTAAACCCAAATAATGATTTAATGATAGAACTGCTGGGTTTATGAATAATCACGTTATCTGCGTTCGCTCGAACTGATTTGTTGAAATCCAAATGTACAGTAATAGGTGAGCGCCAGCCAATGAGATTGCCGTTTGCGCATTAGTTTCTTCCTGCTCATAAAGGCTGAATAATTCCAAATGAACGCTGTTATTGTACAGGAAAATACAACAAAGAATATGGTTTACATGTAGCACGTCAATTCTGAGTGGTATAAGACTCTCTCGCTCTCTCTTTGAGTGTGTGAGAAACACTGAGCGCTCTCAGCAAAGAGACGTTGAGTCGTGCGCCTCACACTAGTGTTTGCTGTGCGTCAAATACACTGTGCGTTCATTGAGATTAACTGAATTTACACTTTACCGATCGCTGGACAAAGAGCGAATCTCTCAAACGCTCAGTTCAAGTGCTCAGCGAGTGAAAATATATCTGTGTGTACAGGTTCCAGATTGTAGAGGTAGCTTCTCTTTTTGCTCCATCTGACCAATTAGAGCAGAGTAGAACAATCACAACAGACTGGGCCATCTGACCCATAGATATACAACCCCAAATCAGAAAAAGTTGGGACAGTATGGAAAACGCAAATAAAAAAAAAGTGATTTCTAAATTTAGAAGAAAAGGATCATCCAGACTGTTACCAGCAACAAGTCCAAAAGCCAGGGTCTGTCATGGTATGGGGTTGTGTCAGAGCCCTTGGCAAAGGTAACTTGCACTTCTGTGAAGGCACCATTAATGCTGAAAAGTACATTAGATTTAGGAGCATAATGACATCAAGTAGATTTTGGAGCATAATAAGCTGCCTTCAAGAAGACGTGTTTTCCAGGGACGTCCATGCATATTTCAACAAGACAATGCAAAACCACATTCTGCACACATTACAAAGTCCTGGCTGCGGATGACATGAAGTTGACCAGACAAAACATGAAATATTTTGTTCATATTGTCTGCAATGAAATAAAAGTCAAAGTAAATTTAGAAATCACTTCTTTTTTTTTTATTTGCGTTTTCCATACTGTCCCAACTTTTTCTGATTTGGGGTTGTACATAATAAAGGCTAGATGTCTCGTCCGCGCTGCTGGCCAATGGAGGTCGACGTCCACAACTGGCGGCCATCTTGTCACAGTCAGCTCGCTCACTCGTAACATTGTGTTTTAATGGTGCATGTACTTTTTAAATAACCATAACCTGCTAAATTTTCTACCGATTTTCTAACTGTTTGGTTCGTTATAAACATCAGAGATGTAGTTATGACACTGCATACTTATGAATAATTATTCATAATTTGTTCAAGCATCCAGAATTATATATTATAGCCACGTTAATAACGTTTGTAAGAAACCAAACCATTTGTAATTCCGTCAAGATTTCAGTGAGATAAGAGTATTTGTGTTCAGATCACTCGCCTTACATCAGGAACCACAGAGCCCGCCAGAAAGCTTGCCTGTGACCAGATGGCCGCCGGTGATGATGTTAAAGACTCCGCCGTAAGACATCTAGCCTTTATTATGTATATCTATGATCTGACCAATCAGAGCAGAGTAGATCAATCACAGCAGACTGGGCCGTCTAACCAATCAGAGCAGAGTAGGAATATTATTAAGGGGAATTTAAAGTGTGTTTTGACCTTGGATGCATGCAAACCTGTTGAAGGAGAGTTTAAAACTAAATTAGGAACCTTTAAAATAGCACAATATGGGCATCCTTAAAAACGAATCTATTCCCTTTTTCTTTCTCCCTCATTGTGAATGAGAGATCAAATTGGTTTAGTGTGGGGGGCAAATCAATCCCAGTTTCCCATTTGTTTCTATGGGTTAAATTAAGAGAAATGTACAATTGATTTACTTTTAATTGGGGCGGAAACATGCCTGAAAGTTTTAATGGGATTCTTACACTTCAAATAAAGCAAAAATAGAAAAAACACCCTCAGATCAGATTTTTCTTTTTATCACCCGCCAGTTGAATAAAACAAAACTGCAGTGGACACAAGCCATTCAGCGAAAGATATGAAGGAACGCCGGGGGAATCACATCCAGATGTGTGTGCAGAAGACTTTATTTAGCAGCTTTTATTATGGATGAAATCAGTCATTTAGTCTGATGGGATTGTTATTCCACACACTGAACTCTTGCCCAAGTGTTTCTGATGTGTTGCAGACAGGATATATTGCAGTGATGGATCATGACAGCTTAGAGAGCTGGATGGAGTTTATAAGTCCATGCAAGTCCTACTATATATAGTGGGGGAAATAATTATTTGACCCCCTGCTGATTTTGTAAGTTTGCCCACTTACAAAAAATGACATACACATTATATAAAGGTTATACACTGAATAGCATTTGATTAAGTGAAATAAGTATTTGATCTCCTACAAACCAGCACGAATTCTGCCTCCCACAGATTAATTATGTGCCCATGTGGAACCCAGATTAGTCCTGTCACTTTAAGAAAATACTCCTAATGTCTGCTCATTGGGCCTCATTCATGAAACTTTCGTAAATATATGAGCAAATTCTGAGTAATAAAACGCATAGATGTGAATAGATGCCCCACCTTTCACAGGTCACCAATGTGTTGGTTTGTGTTTTCATATTTTAAATAAATGTATAATAATTTATAATTTTGACTCATAATTTATAATTTTCCCTGTTCTTAAAAATGGTTTAAAATTGTGATGTTGATCATTTTATGACGGTGTTTTTAGGATGATTTTTGAGAATTTAAGCTGTCAGATAATACCTATGATGATTACTTAAAACATGGGTTGAATAAGTAGGCTCTATTGATGTTTATTAAACACATTACTAGCTAATTTATTAAAACAATTTATAATTTATTTACTTTGATAGCTTACTGGTTGATGGTTTATGATTTATTTCCAATGAACTTGTTTATAATGAGTTCACTGCGTTCATTAAAAGCTGAGCAATGTCTCTGTAGGGTTCTCTGAAGGTCAATATTAATGATATTAAGAAAATGTAAAGATCTTTAACCAATATTTTTATGCAGAATTATCTACCATTAATGATATTAAGAAAATGTAAAGATCTTTAACCAATATTTTATGCAGAATTATCTACCATTAAAGATAAACGAAATCCTAACAGTCTATTGCTGTCATTGCAGTCTATTCAGTCTATTGATGTATAGATATTCATTTCATACATGCTTGTTTATAACGACAGTTGCAGACGCACAGGCAACATTTGAATATTCACAAAGCGCGTTCACGCTTTGACCGTTCGAAAACGGTGTATAGCGGCCCATAGAAACAGTCGCTAATGGGGCATCTATGTATACATATCTATGGTTAAACATGTGTATATGAATGAACTCCAAACATTCGTAAATATGACGAGCGTGCACGCTCGTTCATAATTAGCATAATCCCCGCCCATGAGTTACAACTGCAAATGACGTGTCCAGGTACGCTGTGGAATCTTCTGGACTTCTTTCTCAGGTTTGGCTCCAGTATTTTGCATAAATGCTAAAGAGGCTAATTGGCCAAATGTCTGGCAATAAAAATTTAATTATCATGTGTCCATCAAAGCATTTTTAGCTAGCTAAAAACACCTGGTGCTCTTCTGAAAACGGCCAGCTGGTGGCGCTTGAAAGTGCTTTGCAAGAGCAGCGTTTTTCCATCTGAGATATGATCCATCTTATGAATATGATCAGTGTTCGGAGTAACGCGCTACAAAGTAACGTGTTACTGTAATTCCACTACTTTTAGTGGTAACGCACATGTAACGAAATATTTTTTTAATCAAGTAACGCAATTACAATTACAAAATGGTTCAAAATGGAATCAGACAAAAAGCTCAGATCTAGGCCCTAGCCTGGCCGTGTTTTTTTTCTTTTTCTTTTTTTTTATTATCCTCCCTATTACACATTGTTGCAGCCAATAAAATAGTAAGCGGATTTAAATCCATCTCGAAAGAATCTCGGAAGGCATTTACTGGTCTGGTCTTTTCACAATCGGATAGATATCTGGTCAGAGAAAACGAATGAAGTGACCAAAAAGGCCATAACTCTCCCAGGCTATACTCGCTGCTGCTGGACACTAAACACTGCACTACTGCTTGATTTGAAGGCCTTTTGCCCTGTTGATTACAATAAATAGGTCTAAAAATGATTGTGTTTGATTGGTCAGTACTGTTCATATTTACATTTCAAAAGCAGACATAAAAGTAACTTAAAAGTTACTTTCCCTAGTAACTAATTACTTTTGATATACAGTAATTGGTAAAGTAATTAAATTACTTTTAAAAGAAGTAACTAGTAACTGTAACTAATTACTAATTTTCAGTAACTTGCCCAACACTGAATATGATACAGAATATCCATGGCAGTAATGTGTTACTAGTATCTCATTTTGAAGAATATTACTGAATATGAAAATGCAGTAAAAAGCAGTATTAACTTCTCCATTTTTGTTCAGTCGGTGTACAAGTCTGATGATTGGTCGGTGTAGTTTTTGTCCAGCCCCTCCTCCACTGTGATTGGACGGTCTGATAAAAAGTGACAGTGATGAGCGCTGCCTACCCAATGTTTAACAGTAATAAAAAATAAAAAAGACGGGGCAAATCAACCTTTGAAATATTATTATGGTACATAGTGCATCAAAATGTAATGTCGTGAGTTTGCCTAAATTAGAACACCGAGCGTTCAAATGTTTTACGCACCATTTACACGTGGTGTAAATTTCTTTCGTACCAACTAACATTTTGAAAATACGAACATTTTCGTGAATCCGAAAATCAGTCAGAGCGGCTTTACGAACGATTTACACACAAATTCATTCTGCTTGTTTCATGAATGAGGCCCACTATGTGTATTAAAGATAACTCTCTCTTCCATTCCAACCTCTCCACCACCATGGGCAAGACCAAAGAGCTTTCAAAGGAATTTGGGGACAAGATTTTAGACCTGCACACGGCTGGAATGGGCTACAAAACCATCCGAAAGAAGCTTGGGGAGAAGGAGACAACTTGGTGCGATTATTCAGAAATGGAAGAAATACAAAATAACCATCAATTGCCCTCGGTCTGGAGCTCAATGCAAGATCTCGCCTCATGGGGTAAGGATGATCATGGCAAAGTTGAGGGATCAGCCCAGAACTACACGGGAGGAGCTTGCTAAGATCTCAAGGGAGTCACAAACCATTGGTAACACACTACGCCTCAATGGATCGAAATCCTGCAGCGCCCGCAAGGTCCCTAAGCTCAAGAAAGCACATGTACAGGCCCATCTGAAGTTTGCCAGTGAACATCTGAATGATTCAGAGAAGGCTTGGGAGAAAGTGCTGTGGTCAGATCAGACCAAAATTGAGCTCTTTGGCATCAACTCAACTCGGAGGGAGGGAGAGGAATGCCGACTATGAGCCCACGAACACCATCCCTACAGTCAGGCACAGAGGTGCGCTTTGGGGCCGTTTCTCTGCTAAGGGTACAGGATGACCTGAGGGGCCGATGGACGGGTCAGGTACTGTAAAATCTTGGATGAGGACAGACAGAACACTGAAGATGGGTCGTGTATGGGTCTTCCAGCATGACAATGTCCCAAAACTTACAGCCGAAGGAGTGGCTCAAGAAGAAGCACTCTAAGGTCATGGAGTGGCCTACGTTCTCCAGACCTCAATCCTATAGAAAATCTGTGGAGGGAGCTCAAGTGGACCAAAATCCCTCCTGAGATGTGTGCAAACCTGGGGACATCTACAAGAAGCATCTTACCTCTGTGCTCGCCAACAAGGGTTTCTCCACCAAGTATTAAGTCCTGTTTTGCATATATACATATACATATATATGTGTGTGTGTGTGTGTGTGTGTGTGTGTGTGTGTGACCCTGGACCACAAAACCAGTCATAAGGGTCCATTTTTTGAGATGCAACATTTTGAAAATCTGGAATCTGAGGGTGCCAAAAAATCTAAATATTGAGAAATCGCCTTTAAAGTTGATCAAATGAAGTTATTACTACTAATAATACATTTTTTGATATATTTACGGTAGGAAATTTACAAAATATCTTCATGGCACATGATCTTTACTTAATATCCTAGCGATTTTTTGGCATAAAAGAAAAATTGATCATTTTGACCCATACAATGTATTTTTGGCTATTGCCACAAATATACCAGTGCAACTAATGCTGTGTGTGTGTGTGTGTGTGTGTGTGTGTGTGTGTGTGTGTGTGTGTGTGTGTGTGTGTGTGTGTGTGTGTGTGTGTGTGAAAGAGGGAGAGTGTGTGTGTGAGAGAGGGAGAGAGTGTGTGTGTGTGTGTGTGTGTGTGTGTGTGTGTGTGTGTGTAAGAGAGTTTGTGTGTGAGCGAGAGAGAGAGAGAGTGTGTGTGTGTGAGTGTGAGTGAGAGAGAGAGTGCGTGTGTGTGTGAGAGAGAGTGTGTGTGAGTGTGTGCGTTTGTGTCTCTGTGTGTGTGGGAGAGTGAGTGTGTGTGTGTGTGTGTGTGTGTGTGTGTGTGTGTGTGTGTGTGTGTGTGTGTGTGTGTGTGTGTGTGTGTGTGTGTGTGAGTGAGAGAGTGCGTGTGTGTGTGAGAGAGAGAGTGTGTGTGAGTGTGTGTGCGTCTGTGTCTGTGTGTGTGGGAGAGAGAGAGAGAGTGTGAGAGAGAGGGTGTGTGTGTGTGTGTGTGTGAGAGGGAGAGAGAGAGAGAGAGAGAGAGAGAGAGAGAGAGAGAGTGCGTGTGTGTGTGTGAGTGTGTGTGAGTGTGTGTGTGTGTGTGTGTGTGAGAGAGTGTTTGTGCGTGTGTGTGAAAGAGAGTGTGAGAGAGAGGGAGTGTGTGTGTGTGTGTCTGTGTGTGTGTGTGTGTGAAAGAGAGAGAGAGTGTGTGTGAGAGAGGGAGAGAGAGAGTGTGTGTGTGTGTGTGTGTGTGTGTGTGTGTGTGTGTGTGTGTGAGAAAGAGAGAGAGTGTGTGTGAGAGAGGGAGAGAGAGTGTGTGTGTGTGTGTGTGTGTGTGTGAGAGAGAGAGAGAGAGTGTGTGTGAGAGAGGGAAAGAGAGAGTGTGTGTGTGAGAGAGTGTGCGTGTGTGTGTGTGTTTGTGTGTGTGTGTGTGTGTGTGTGTGTGTGTGTGTGTGTGTGTGTGTGTGTGAGAAAGAGAGAGAGTGTGTGTGAGAGAGGGAGAGAGAGTGTGTGTGTGTGTGTGTGTGTGTGTGTGTGTGAGAGAGAGAGAGAGAGAGAGTGTGCGTGCCTGTGTGTGTGTGTGTATTTATGTCTATATGCACATATATCTGTATATCTGTAAATTTTAAAATAGAGCTATGTATGTTAAAAATACATAACTATAATTATAGATACTTATATAAGATAATATTTTTTTAATTATTTGTATTTTTGCTGTATCAAATGATCAAAAACGTTTTTTTTTTTAAATTTATTATTATTTGCACATTGTGTGTTATTCATGTATGAATCAATGCTAATACCCCCCCCCACTGATTTCCATAGCATAATATTGAACGTATTTGAAATATTTCAAGTAAAAAAAGACACACAAGCACACGTTTGGTTCTCGCTGGCCTTATTTTTCCGTCCGTTCTGGTGGTTTGCGTGAACTTTACATGGATTCCCCGCTGTAATTAGGTATTCCTAATTGTCAGAAGTATTTTCAAAATAACCAGATGTTATAAACATGTCTCGTCAAATCATGCAACCAATTACGGTGATTCAAACCACAGCCTCATGGAGAAAATGATTCCCCCTTTAAGTTGGTTTTAGGTTTGAATCAACATGTTGTATTTACTGTGAATTATGTCGAGAGCGCGGGGCTTTTCTCGAAAACCTCATCTCATGTCATCTCAACCGCCAGATGAAAAACTGTATGAAGATCAATCACTTGTGCCATATGTTCATGTCATAATTACTGCCTCAGACAGGCAGACTACACAGAAAGCTGACTTCTTAGTAAAGCTTTTATGAAAATATACATGCAGGGTGGGACTGTCATGTGACCCACGAGTCACATGATGTTATGAAAAGCCGTTTCCATGGCAGCGGAGGTTGTGAAGTAGCGAAGTGTAAATATTTGGCCGTTTTCTTTGATTCAAGACTTCCTGGCTGCTCAGAAATGTGTGTTTGTGTTCATAACGAAACACCAAAGCTAGTATTTATGAGCCTTAGATTTTGGGAAATATCCTTTAAAAACAGTGCATTTATAATAATACGGCATGTCAACACATGTTTCAGTGTCTTTATCTCCATCTAGTGGTCGTTTGGTGAGATTGCAACTGTCATGAATCGATCCTCTGGGAAAGAAACAGGTGGAGGCGATTGTTGTTATTTTTTATTATATACTTTTCATGACATTTCATATGCACATATTTTCAGGCAGTGAATGGTATAGTACTTCCCCATAGATATATGCAACACACACATTTGACACAAACTGGAGCACAATGACATCAGTACACGACCAGAGGAAGAGGAGCTCTTCTTCATCACCGTCGGTCTTTAGTGTCACTCAGTGTCTGTATGTAATATTCATCTCCCCAAACCCACTTCACTCACACGGTCCAAAAATATTAGTCCATTTGACCGATTTTAGCTCCGGACCTTTGGCAGTTTTTAACAGTATTGGCCAGTGTTGTTCATTTATTGTATTGTATAGTCTCTCAACACACTCTCCCAGGCACACCATTCCTGTAGAAAAGCATTATTGCTCCCGTCTGTGAATTAGAAACCAGGGATTTTTAATTGTTTCTTTGTGTCTTCTGTTGCGCAACGGTTCCATCATGTGACTGATCTGAGAGTGTTGCTACATGGTTGCTATGGTGTTTTGCATCTGCCAGTCCTAAATATGAGCAGAAGTGATGCTTGCTTATGAAATCTTTGGAATATATTTTACTTATGATGTTAAAACGATGTAGCTGCTAACCCTCTTAAAATGGTCAGCCTTAGGGCAGGATATACTATGACCAATATCCGAAAGTGAATCATTTAGACCAGTCATATAAACGGTTATCTACAAGATGTAAAGCCTGTTCACTCCAAGAACGATAACGTAACGATGAAGACGTTTAAAAAAACGTTCTAAAAGAATAGCCTATACCAAGCTTGTTTCTGCCACGGAATAAAACAATTTAAAAGATAATTCACAATTCTGGCTTTTTATCAGAATTGCGGTATATAACGATGTGAATTATAAAGATATTTTTCATGCAATTCTGACTTTTTCTCTCACAATTCTGAATGTTTTTTAGCAATTGCAACATTTTATCTCTGACTTTTTATCATGGAATTCTGACTTTTGTTTGTAGGAATTCTGACTTTTTATTTCGGAATTCTGACTTTTTATCTCGGAATTATTACTTTTTTAGGAATTCTGACTTTTTATCTCAGAATTCTGACTTTTCTAGGAATTCTGACTTTTTTTCTAGGAATTCTGACTTTTTATCTCGGAATTCTGATTTTTTGTTTCTAGGAATTCTGACTTTATCATGGAATTCTGACTTTTTATTTCGGAATTCTGACTTTTTATCTCGGAATTCTGACTTTTCTAGGAATTCTGACTTTTTTTCTAGGAATTCTGACTTTTTTTTCTAGGAATTCTGACTTTATCATGGAATTCTGACTTTTTATCTCGGAATTCTGATTTTTGTTTCTAGGAATTCTGACTTTTTATTTCGGAATTATGACTTTTTATCTCGGAATTATGACTTTTTCTAGGAATTCTGACTTTTTATCTCAGAATTATGACTTTTTCTATGAATTCTGACTTATCTCAGAATTCTGACTTTTTATCTCAGAATTCTGACTTTTCTAGGAATTCTGACTTTTTCTAGGAATTCTGACTTTTTATCTCAGAATTCTGACTTTTTTCTAAGAATTCGGACTTTATCTCAGAATTCTGACTTTTTCTAAGAATTCTGAGTTTTTATCTCGCAATTACGACTTTTTATCTCAGAATTCTGACTTTTTAATCGCGGAATTCTGACTTTTTATCTCAGAATTCTGACTTTTTTGAGGAATTCTGACTTTATCATGGAATTCTGACTTTTTATCTTGGAATTATGAATTTTTTTCTAGGAATTCTGACTTTTTTCTAGGATTTCTGACTTTTTATCTTTTTTTTATCTGACTTTATCTCAGAATTCAGACTTTTTTCTAAGAATTCAGACTTTTTATCAATTTTTTTCTGACTTTATCTCTGAATTTGACTTTTTTCTAAGAATTGACTTTTTATCTCGCAATTGCAACTTTTTATCTCTGAATTCTGACTTTTTTATCTCGGAATTCAGACTTTTTTTCTAGGAATTCTGACTTTTTTCTCGCAATTGCAACTTTTTTATCCCGGAATTCTGACTTTTTTCTAGGAATTCTGACTTTTTATCTTGGAATTCAGATTTTTTCTAGGAATTCTGACTTTTTCTCAGAATTCTGACTTCTTTTTTCTTTCGGAGAAAAAAAAAAGTCAGAATTGTGAGATTAAAAGTCGCAATTACCTTTTTTATTTTTTATTCAGTGGCAGAAACAAGCTTCCATACACACCACTACTATAACGAGAAAAGGATTTTACTCCAGTTAATGAACGATTAAACATTAACAGCCAATCAGAATCCGTCCTGCGTTTACAGTTTTTCTCAATTGCTAAAACACTAAACCCTATTGTCTGAACCAAATGCTCAGTTGCCTGAACCCACTGATTGAATCAATCACTCTTTTGGCAAAACCATAAGCACTTTTCACCTGTTTAGACACAACTTGCCAACACATTTTCATTGTGATGCACCCGTGCTGCAAAATGGTGAGCACAGGTGACAAAAGTCAAACACAATTAAAGCACAGATGTCACCACTTGAACACAACAACTCAAAATTGATCGCACTTGTGGCTAATGATGTGAGGGAACATATACAGTCAGCCAGTTCAGAGAGCACTGGTTTGTGAGGCCCTACAATGGATAGAAATCTGAGAGGAAGAGTTCGTGTGAGAGGAGGTCAAGGTGATCAGCGAAGACAAAGAACAGTAATTCCTGATGAAATCAGAGCTACTGTAATTGACCATGTTCTTGTCCATGGTTTGAGCATGAGGGAGGCTGGACAAAGGGTACAACCAAACATCAGTAGATTCACTGTGTCCACCATAATCCCAAGATTTAGAGAAGAGAACAGGTAATTACCTTTTTTTGACATTATAGTACAGTATGTAAATGTTGACAGCAATTATTGTATGACATACTATATACTGTACCACAGTATACTGTAAGTAAATATATGTTTCAGTACATCACTGTACCAATATACTGTAGTATTGTATTGGAGGGTTGGTCTAACTGTTCGTAGGCCAAGTATTCCATGTATATTTTTGTACTTTATTTTCACATGGGCTTACTGTACACAAGTGGCAAATGCATAAGATTTCTGTTTTGTCTTTTTGTACAAGTGCTAAATGAACAGGTTTTTTTTTGTTTTGCAACATGCATTTAGCCTACAGTGAACAATAAACATTTATTTCTCCAGCTTCATGTCCTGAGCATTGTGTTTTCTATTTTTCTACGTAGTGTTTAGTGACTGTTCAGTAGTGTTTTTAATTTTGATTGACGCTGGGCACGATTTGACAACATAGTTCAGTTTTGAGCACAGATTGAACTGTTTTGAGGTGAAAGTTTGGTTTTGAAAGAAGAGTCTGAGGTTTTGTGAATGTAGCTTGAAAATTGGGTTTTGTGTTCACAGTTTAGAGAAAAGGAGAGCAGCTTTCAAGAAATGTGTCTTAGCAATCGAGAAAAACTGTAAGAGCTTGAGCATTTAAAGCGGCAGCGACAAAACTGCAGTAAACACTTTATTGTCTGTTGGTGTGGGTGCTAATATGCAGTAGTTATCTTTTATAGTTATTGTTCTTGGTGCAAACAGACCTTTAGGTAGTACAGCCACAGCTACGCATAGGCAAGTTTTTGTCAAAAACACACAATAGTTTTTGTTTTCTAATTCACAGGAGTGGCTGCAATAACATGTACAGTATATCATCTGCACTGCATTACAATGTAATTGTATATGCAAGTAACATTTGAATAAATATTCTGGGTTTGGTGCAACTTAAGCTGTATGAACCACATCTGTCAGAATGAATCATTTTTGCATGTACAGTAATGCACTTTCAATGGAAGTCTATGAGGCACTGGGATAAATAGATCAAATACACCATTTTGAATATATAGCCACAAGACTTAAACATCACAGTACATGTTAATCACTGTTTTTCCATTATGTTGTCCTATTATGACCATGTAAAATCCAGTAACACTCCTCAGATCATACATTAAGTGCATCACTGTAAATGTCATTTAAGGACTAGTGAAAATTATTGTCTATGCTAAACGACAGCAGGCTACAGATGGTAGTCTTCAACAGAATATACTCTGGAATAAGATACGTTCTCTCTGTAACACTGCAACTGAGCTGATGTTAAACACTGGCATCCAGCCACTCATTCACCTGTAATCTACTCTATAATATCTCTTTCAGATATCTTCAATTCTTCTATCAATCACACAGTAATAATTTAGCGGACTGCAAGGTCTACGTTTCTTCTCAGCACATTAGAAAAAGGTGTAGACTCTCTTCAGCTGAATTCGAGTGAAGCGAGTGTATTTTATAGTTGTAATGTGTTGTGTAGTTGGGAATTTACAGTGCATACTACTGTTCAAAAGTCTGGGGTCAGTAAGATTTATTTTTAATGTTTTCTGGAAAAAAGCCTGCATTTATGGAATCGCAGAATTCAGTCATAAAAATGGAATATTCTGTCACGGAATTTGTTGAATCTTGGATGAATAAATCAAAAGTAGGTCAATTCACTGAAATCAAATCACGATATGGACTAATGTCTGAATATTAAGCTGCAGAAAGACCATTCAGATACATTACATTCATTTGATCTGATCGTCACATCATAAACATACAGAAACTTTAATGTAAAATAAAAGTCCGGTTTAACTTGAAGATATTGTGACAGAAATATATTAATATTGTACAGTAGAATGTAAGTCTTAATGTAGTAGTAGAAGAAATACAATTAATATATAAGGAATAATCACAATTTTTCTTCCATGTTTCCATTTTAACAGTAACAGCAGTTTGTTTACCAATAAAAGAGAAAGGGTTTAATTTTCATTTAATTAAAATATTAACTAAATTACACAACAATGAATTTTTTGAAAAAAGAAACAATTTCTAAGGGCCCTATTATTATTATATATACAAAAAAACGTATTGAATTAATTAGACATGCCTTTTCTTATTAAAATTTAATTTAAACATTAACATGAAATCCAAAAAAAGAATAAAATGGAATTTGAGAAAGAATAAAATTTATTTCATAGGGCTCTAATAATGTAATTTTGGCTATATTTTTTAAATAAATTGCTGTTAAATTGTATAAGTTTCATGATTTAAAATAATTAGAGTTGCTTTTGGATTAATAATTTACAGAGTACAGAGTACGCTGGATAAAACTACTACTAGTATTAGTAGTAATAATAATAATAATTCAATTATTATTGAACTTAATTTTTTTATAAATCCATATTTCCATTTTAACAGCAAACCTCAGTTGTGTTTAATTTTCATTTAATTAAAAGATGAATTAAAATACACAACAGAGAATTTCTGGGGGTAAAACATTTCATTTGTAAAACAAATTATGAATTCAATTAATTACACATGCCTTTGCTTATTAAAATAAAATTTAAACCATTAAAATAGAAATATTCAAACATAAAACTGATTTTGGAATAATGGAATTTGAGAAAAAAAACGTTTTGAATAAATTGTACAAGTTTCATGATTTAAAATGATTAAGAGGTGCTTTTGGATTAATTTAATTTAATTTAACCATTAAAACAGAGTAAAGTTAAAACGGGGAAAAAATGGAATGGAAAAAAATAAATAAAACGGATTTCAATTTTGATCAATTTAATGCATCCTTGCTGAATAAAAGTATTAATTTCTTTATTTTAAAAAAATTGTATCGACACCAAACCTTTGAACAATAGTGCATTGTTTTAATTGCCCAAGTTCCGTATCTGTGTCCAATTAGGCTATTATTAATATAATAAACATCTATGTTTTCAACATTGTTAAAATGATAAGTGGACATTTGTTAATTACATAAATACCTGAAAAAAATATGTCCACCGATTCATCCGCTCTGACACAGGGATGTTTGACTTGCTTCCTTTGCATAAACGTTCGGAGCCGGCCGTTCTCTCCCAATGATCCGAGGGTCACACGGACCAGACCTCCGGCTCTCCACTACCTGTTGCCATGGCAACCGGCCGGAGGCTGCAGAAGCCGCCCGCTGTTCCTTGCATAGACAGACGATCTGTCCCATTTAGCAAATGCGTTGTCATCACATTGCACATGATCGGATCAACCTGATGATCAGATTCTAGATTATGTGATACTGTAGCTTATATCCTGTTTTTCCTCAGCACCATCTCTCTCTCTCTCTCTCTCTCTCTCTCTCTGTATCCGTGAATCTGTTCTAACGCCCGACTTTCTAGTTGCTAAGATACGAACAAGTGCCAACTGGCATGAAATTTCCCTTTGCGAGACGCTCGATTTCCATCTGATGTTTTGGCTTGTCCTTTGTGAATCTGTTGTTTTGTTCTTAAATCCGTTCAATTGGTTTCAATAACGTTTGTTAACAGTACGTCATCTTTCGAGGAGTTTTAAGATGTTTGAACAGAATTTTCTACGTCTGTTTATAGGGGAAGACGTGTTGAAATCTCAGTATTAGTACTTGTGTAACATGAACACGGACTCTGTACAAAGTCAACACGAGTAAATGCTGTTCTTTTTAACCACCCGATATGTGTGTGTTAGTATGGAAGTAAAATGGGTTGACTTTAAACACTCTCCTGTCTTGGGTTGACTGTGTTTTCTCGTGTCCCGCCCGGACACCAGCGCTTTGATTTCGGACGTCCGGTCCTTTTGTTTAGACAGCACAAGAAGGAAAGATATTGTCCAAAGGTAGCAGAGAGATACAAAGGCATTGTGATAAACCACCATCATTGGTTTAAAATCAGCTGCTTGTTTCCCCCCCCCTCATCGCTAGAGTCTCTTTGAACCCGTGAATCTTTCTCGACACCCGCTAGGGCCTTCTGACAGAAAAATCAGCTCTCAGCCAAGGAGACGGTTTCAGCCTGCCATCATCAGCCTTCTGATTGGTTTACCCCACAAGCGTCAATCATCAGGTTACTTGTTAAGGGGCTTGTTGACCTTGGTGATGCTGCCGTTGGCCACGCTGAGCGTCTGGACGGGCGTGGCGCTGTTGGCCGGGGTCTGGGCAGCCGTTACCTTGGTAACTGTGTCCTTTTTGGAATTGTCCGGTTCCCAGAGGAAAAACTCGTGCAGGAGCGTGTTGACCGTTTCCGGGCACTCCATCATCACCATGTGACTGCCTTCCTCGATCACTTTCAGGAATGCAAACAGGAGGATCTGAAATCAAGACAGTTTACATTTTAGAAAAATATGTCTTATTTATTTTTTATTATATTGTAGAATATTTTATAACACGTGTGTGTGTTTGTGTGTGTGTGTGGACTGGTAATCCCTACGTTATGGGGACAAAATGTCCCCACAAAGATGGCAATATCCGAAATCCTCGTCCTTGTGGGGACATTTTTAGGTCCCCATGAGGAAAACATCTTATAAATCCGACTAAGTGATGTTTTTTGAAAATGTAAAAATGCAGAATGTCTCCTGTGATGGGTAGGTTTAGGGGCAGGGGCAGTGTGTGTGTGTGTGTGTGTGTGTGTGTGTGATGGGTAGGTTTAGGGGCAGTGTGTGTGTGTGTGTGTGTGTGTGTGTATGTGTGTAATGGGTAGGTTTAGGGGCAGGGGCAGTGTGTGTGTGTGTGTGTGTGTGTGTGTGTGTGTGTGTGTGTGTGTGATGGGTAGGTTTAGGGGCAGGGGCAGTGTGTGTGTGTGTGTGATGGGTAGGTTTAGGGGCAGGGGCAGTGTGTGTGTGTGTGTGTGATGGGTAGGTTTAGGGGCAGGGGCAGTGTGTGTGTGTGTGTGTGTGTGATGGGTAGGTTTAGGGGCAGGGGCAGTGTGTGTGTGTGTGTGTGATGGGTAGGTTTAGGGGCAGGGGCAGTGTGTGTGTGTGTGTGATGGGTAGGTTTAGGGGCAGGGGCAGTGTGTGTGTGTGTGTGATGGGTAGGTTTAGGGGCAGGGGCAGTGTGTGTGTGTGTGTGTGTGTGTGATGGGTAGGTTTAGGGGCAGGGGCAGTGTGTGTGTGTGTGTGTGTGTGTGTGATGGGTAGGTTTAGGGGCAGGGGCAGTGTGTGTGTGTGTGTGTGATGGGTAGGTTTAGGGGCAGGGGCAGTGTGTGTGTGTGATGGGTAGGTTTAGGGGCAGGGGCAGTGTGTGTGTGTGTGTGATGGGTAGGTTTAGGGGCAGGGGCAGTGTAGGGGGATAGAATATATGGTATAAAAACCATTACGCCTATGGAAAGTCCCCATAAAACATGAAAACCCAACGTGTGTGTGTGTGTTTGTATCTATATAATTTACATATAAATCACATAACTTCAATATTTTTAAACCCTTACATACTTTACAAAAATATATTTTATATAAATATTATATTAAAATACAACATATAATTATATTTGAATTCCTAGAAAAAAGTCAAATTGTGAGAAAAAAAGTCAAATAAAAAATGTATATCAAATGTTGCAATTGCGAGAAAAAAGTTAGAATTCCGAGATAAAAAGTTAGAATTACTAGAAAAAAATTCAGAATTCCAAGATAAGTCAGAATTGTGAGAAAAAACTCCAATAAAAAATTGAGATGAAATGTTGCAAATATAATTATATTAAAATATAACATTTAATGTGTATATATATTTAACTTAATCAAATTTCTAATAATTAATAAATAACATGATTAAATAATTAATAATAATCAAATATGATAAATATATTAAATACAAAATAAATTAATCTAATTTATATGTACATTTATTTTAATATAATAAGTAAAGAAATTTAAAAATAAATATTTATTTGTATACTGTAAAAATAAATACAGTAAATACACAAATGTATATAAATATATAACAGACATGTATTTGTAAATGCTTATGTAAATAAGGTATACATAAAATATATATTTAATATATACTATGTGTATATAATTTAATCTAATTTCTAATAATACAATACAATAATTCATAAAAATAAAAATATAATACATATATGATAAAAAAAAAATCTAATTTATATGTAAATTACATATAATTTAAATGCTAAAATATAATGCATTTTATGCAAATATATTTGAATTTAATAAAGACATGTACAAATAAATACATTATGTACACACATATATAATAGTATGAATATATAAATGTATTTGTAACTGTTTATGTAAATAATGTTTGTATAAAATATAAAAAATGTAATGTACATGTGTATATAATTTAATCTAATAAATAATAAAATATATATATTTTTTATATGTAACTGACATGATACATGATACAAATACTATATAAATAATACATAATATTCATATATATATATATATATATATATATTTTATATATAAATTATCAAAAATATTTTATATATATATATAAAATATCAAAAATATTTTAATTACATGATATATAATTTATAAAACTAATGTTAAACCTCTTATTTTTTGTATGTTTGTATATCAGTGATGGTCAGTCTTATAGTTTGATTTTGCAGTTTCTAATGCACAGTTTTGCAGAAAAGGCAAACTTTGTGTTTTTCATCATTTGTGTGCCTGCAGGAAGTCCTCACTCCTCACTGACTTCAGCAAGAGTTCCAGCAGCACAATGAGACGCCAGTGTTTGATTCAGAGCACATCTGCACGAGGACGCGTGTAATGAACAGCCCATTATGGCACAGAGACACTCTTGTGTTGAAGAGTCATGAGTGAGCCGACATCACACACACACACACACACACTGATCACAGTCAAAGGCTGCATCATACTTCACATACTATTCGTCCTGCATACAGTACAAGAGTCCCACAAACATTTACCACAAAATCAAAACTCGAGGGTATGGCGTGACAGTAGGCGAGAGTCACTGCGGATGCACTCACTGAGTGGCGGCTGGAATGAAAGCTCCTCTAAAATGGGGCGGAGCTGGCGATTGACTGTACACATATATTCAGCCAGGGGCCAGGGGCCAGGGGCCAGTTGCAGAAACATAGCCATTGTGCTAAGGCACTGTCCGCCCACTTTTTCAGCGGCGCTGGTTACAGAAATATTTGTTTATATGATCACATGATCCTTCAGAAATTATTCTAAGGCTGATTTATTATCAATGTTGGAAACAAACAGTTATGCTGCTTAAGATTTTTTTTTGAAAATGTGATACTTTTTTCAGGATTTATTGATGAATAAAACGTACAAAAAGAACAAATTTATTCAAAATAGAAATCTTTTCTAACAATATAAGTCTTTACTATCACCTTTTATCAATTTAACACATCCAAACAGAATAAAAGTATTAATTTCTTTCAACAAAATAAAGATTTCTATTTTAAATAAATGCTGTTCTTTTCCCCCTTTTTTTTACTTTTTATTCATCAATGAATCCTGAAAAAGTATCACAGGTTATAAAAAAATATTAAGCAGCACAACTGTATCCAAAATTGATAATAAATCATCATATCAGAATGATTTCTGAAGGATCATGTGACACTGAAGACTGGAGTAATGATGCTGAAAATTCAGATTTGATCACAGGAATAAATTATATTTTAAAGTATATTCAAATAGAAAAGAGTTATTTTAAAGGAACTGTATGTAAGTAATGTATTTCAATTAATCATAAAATGGCCCTGATATGTCACTAGACATTAAGAAATCATGTTAATTTAAAATACTTATATCACTGACAACAGTTGTCCGGCCAGGATATTGTCATTTTAAAAGTGAAGTTGCAGCCCTCAACTGATGTTAATGTTGACATGTTGTGTTTTGGCCTGAAGCGCCACCCTCCACCTGTCTACCAATCACGAAGTCAGTAGTGTTTCGGCATCCGGGTTGCCAGCTCTAGTTACCACAGCTGCAGCTACAAACGTTTTGGATAAAAAATGTCTAAGAAGGGGGAGAGGGGATACACCGCTCTACAGTAATATAAAAGTGATTGCAGTACTAGTTTTGGCCACAATCCTACATACAGTTCCTTTAAATCGTAATGATATTTCACAATATTACTGTTTTTTCTGTATTTTTGCTCAAATAAATGCAGCCTTGATGAGCATAAGAGACTTCTTAAAAAAACAAAAAATAGTAATGTTTCCAAACTTTTGACTGGTACTGTATATATTAAGAAACAATAAACTATATTTTGCATGAAGATGAAAATGAAGCCTTTTTAGGACCATAGGACCATTGCACGGTGACATTGTTCTCAAGACAATTAAGCATATTCAGACCGTAAATCCTCATAATTGTCCATTTGACTTTGGAGTGTTTATGTACTTCTCATTATTCTCAGTGTTGAATCTCATCATTATTGAAGTACAGTATTGCAGTTTAAAAAAAAGACTGCAATATGACAATTTTATTTAAATCAGAATAATTAAAGGTACCGTAGTACATTAAGTTGTGCTATGATATATGAATACGTTGTAAAGAGTAAAAAATCTTAAAAATAGGCTTAATTTTTTTATGAAATTCACATTTCTTTCTTTTGATTTTGAGTTGAATTCTGACCTGGACGTGTTCTTGACAGGTTTCAGGAGCAAAATGCTTCGTGCATTTAGGCCCCATTTACACTGCATGGTTCAAGAGACCCAATTCCGATTTTTCGGACAGATCGGATATAACGTGAACGTGTAAGCAGAAAAAAAAAGCATAAATTCCGATATCCTCAGATCGGATTCAGGCCTCACTCATATGTGGTAATAAATCCGATATGATTCGGATACGTGCATTTGCATCTGCCATGTAAGTGGTCAAATCAGATATTCCCCAGTAAATGCGAGTCGTACGTCATTGAAAAAGGAACGGAGGCGAATGACGTCAACTCAGGTGGACGCGAACTGCGATCACATGACACTAATGACGCGATGGAAGACGGAGGTACGACACAGTGAAATAATGCGGAGGTTTCATGTCTTTTAAAGAGATAGTTCACCCAAAAATGAAAATTATCCCATAATTTACTCATCCTAGGTGTATATGACATTCTTCTTTCAGACGAATAAAATCGGAGTTATATTACAAAAGTCCAGGCTAATCCAAGCATTAGAATTTGATTTATTGTTGCTCTGTTTTTGAAGTCCATAAAAAGTGCAGGTTAAAGGGTTAGTTCACCCAAAAATGAAATTTCTTCCATGAATGACCCCAATGTGGTTCCACACCCGTAAAACCTCCGTTCATCCTCGGAACACAGTTTAAGATATTTTAGATTTAGTCCGAGGGCTTTCAGTCCTTTGAATGTAAGTCTATGCACACTTTGCTGTCCACGTCCAGAAAGGTAATGAAAACATCATCAAAGTAGTCCATATGTGACATCATTTGGTTAGTTAGACTCTTTTGAAGCGTCGACAATACATTTTGGTCTAAAAATAACAAAAACTAAGACTTTATTAAGCATTGTCTTCTCTTCCGGCTTTGTTTGAATCCGCGTTCACGCGCCACAGTGACGCTGCTGACGTCAGTCACAGTCTTACGTCGTCATGTTCTTTTTTGGCGATTAGGGCATCCGGGACATGCACACTTACGCACCATTTTATAAAAGATATAGCAATACAAACAATGTAGAACAGCTTGTTTACAGCGTGCGTGTCCCTCAGACTACAAACGAAGCTCTGTCGCACCAGATAACACGTCACAGCGTCTTACGTCAGCAGCGTCACTGTGGCGTCATGAACGCGGATTCAAACAAAACCGGAAGAGAAGACAATGCTTAATAAAGTCTTCGTTTTTGTTATTTTTGGACCAAAATGTATTGTCGACGCTTCAAAAGAGTCTAACTAACCAAATGATATCACATATGGACTACTTTGATGATGTTTTCATTACCTTTCTGGACGTAGACAGCAAAGTGTGCATAGACTTACATTCAAAGGACTGAAAGCCCTCGGACTAAATCTAAAATATCTTAAACTGTGTTCCGAGGATGAACGGAGGTCTTACGGGTGTGGAACATTATTGGGGTGAGTCATTAATGGAAGAAATTTCATTTTTGGGTGAACTAACCCTTTAATAAAGGCCTTCTGAAGCGAATCGACGCGTTTGTGTAAGAAAAATATCCATATTTAAAAATGTATCAAGTAAACTTTCGACCGACTGCCTTCCCTGGAAAAGTGTTGAATGTTGAAAGTGAAACTCAAGATAGTTACCTCAAGACCTGGTCGAGTTAGTCTTTCGATCGGCAGGGGAACTTTCAACAATTTTTCCATAAATTGAACAGGGAAGCCGGTCGGCCGAAAGTTTACTTATAAAGTTTTAAATATGGATATTTTTCTTACACAAACGCGTCGATTCGCTTCAGAAGGCCTTTATTAACACCCCAGAGCCACGTGGAGCAGTTATATGATGGACAGATGCACTTTTTATGGACTTCAAAAACAGAGCAACCATAAATCTAATTCTAATGCTTGGATTAGCCTGGACTTTTGTAATATAACTCAGATTTTATTCGCCTGAAAGAAGAATAGGATGACTTGAGGGCAGGGCTCTGAACCGGTTCAAGGAACGAAAACGAAAACCGGTAAACGAACAGAATTTTAAGAGGAACAAAAACGAAAACAAAATCAAAATCAATTTGAATCGTTCTGAACAGAAACGTTAATTTGAAATGACCATTAACCGGTTAATAACGTTATTTTATCGTTCTCTTTAATATTTTTATTTGGCGGTGACCAATCATGAATTGAGTAGTACGGCATGTGACGTTGACGGATCAAGCGTGAGTGAAATGCCCGCGCACCATCATCTATGAATCTACCGGTACGCAGTCAGTGTGAGCGCGCATTTACATGCCTCAAGTACATTTCTTTCCCCACTGAGGTCTACAATGAAAGCGCAGGTATTGGAGGACATTTTTTTCAAACGTTTAAATAAGCAGTAAATAGACTGATTTAGGCTAGTTTATGGATTCTGTTTAAGCCTATCCAGGCTATAGCATCTATCAAACATTTTTCCTATAGTCTTTCAGATTGCCAATACAGGACAGGTCAATGTTTTCTATAGACGGTTGATTCTTCGTATTAAATGTTATGTTATATTGCATTAAATGATCAAGCTTTATTAGCTGACTGAATTTGATAATGTGATGCAAGGACGTGTTGCGCAGTGTTTGCTTTGAAATTAGCAGTTGACGGTGCATTAAAAGAGCAATGGTTATCCAGTTTATTTATTCTTTATTCATGCAATTTTAAAACAAGTCGTGTTGAAAAAAAAGTTATGTACAAAGAATGTTATCACTCTTCTGAAAAGAATAGGCATATAGAGGGCCACTTTCCGCTCCATTAAAACAGGCCAATATTTGTCCATCTGTTTATGCTTTGTAATTAATGCATGTATTTCTGTTGTGGTTTTAAAAGTGTTATGAAATAAATATTCAAGTTTAATTATCATGCGTTATATTATTATTGAGTGAAAATAAGTCTTTATTTATACATATTTGTTTAAAGTATAGGCTAAATTAAAATAATGTTATTAACCGGTATTTTTTCAAATCAAACCGTTTTCGGAACAGTAATGTTTAATGAGGAACGCAAAAACGGAAACGTTAAAATATCAATTCTGCTCAGAGTGAACCGATTGATATTTTTTTCCGTTTTTAAGCCCTGCTTGAGGGTGAGTAAATTATGGGCTAATTTTCATTTTTGGGTGAACTATCCCTTTAAGCCTTTGGGGTGAAGACACTGTACCGTGTAATCATTTCATCTGCGTCCATTGTATATGCCGCCTTTTCCGGGTCAGAACATCTTGGTCTGTTTTGCCAGTGTATAGTGTAAATGCAAATATCGGATACGGGTCGCTTTTAAAAGATGATGTAAGCGGGTCATCAAAAAAAAAAAAACATATACAAAAACAAATTAGACGATAAATCACAATAAAATCTGTCACATGTAGACCTTCGTTATGTGTTTTTGACCTACACTGTAAACATTACATGAAAGTTATTTCATTTTGTATGTTAGCAGGGACTTTAATCGTAACTTAACAAGAGTATGACAAACATAAAATCCTCTCAGGATCCCTGGAATCAGTGTTACAGCACCCCAGGCACATCGTTTTACCATTTTTGTAGCATAAAGGCTATCAAACCGATGAGAGCTTTGGATTTTCCAATGTTTCTCTATGGCGCTGAAACCTAAAGATGTCCGAGTTCCGGTCCCAGCGCAACTGATGCTCAACTGCTATTGGCTCATCTGCGTTTGAGGGGAGGGGCTTACCGATAGGTCGATTGTGCATCAAGACCCGCAGTGTAAATGCGGCCTTAGTGCATAGTAGAAGTATGTGATTTGTGACGCAGCCAAAGACAGACTCACAACACAACGGAAATGCATTTGATGTGCACGAACCTCTGCCATCCGCTGATCCTCCTCAATTGGTACAAACTTGTCATACATGCCGTGCACCAGCAGTATGGGGACGGTCAGCTCAGCGTGGTAAACTTCATCCCCCTCCGGCCAGTACTGACCGCTCATCATCGCCCGCAGAACGAACGGAGAGACATTAAAGGCGTTTCCCTCTTTCAGAAGCTGCTTCTCTTTAGCACCCTGCCTGGCGAAACCGGCTCTGTGAGGAAAACACAAGAAGAGTTGACATGCAATGACCGGGCACTTTTTTGCATGGCGTGAAGTAGGGATCGACCGATATGGATTTTTTTAGTGCCGATACCGTTTTTTTTCATCAGCCTTAGCCGATGAGCGATACGGGCTGTCGATTTTCTTGAGCCGATATTTGGAGCCGATACTGCTTTTGCTCCCTCAATTTACAACATAAAAATGACACAATGATCACGATGATAACAATTTAAAATTTACAATTTAAAAAAGGAACATTTATTGAACTAAAAAAAACAATATTTAACAAATAGTAAAAACAGGTGAGGTAGAACAAGAAAAAAAAGAGGTTCAGTGGTGAAAATAAATTCTGAAAATAAATATTTAAGCATAAATAAAATAATTACACTATTGCACACAGTATCAACAAGCAAGCAGCATAATAAAGTGCACACTGACTGTACTATACTTCATTTTAAAACTATTTACAACCTAGTCATTTAATGGTTACACTCTAAAAAATGCTGGGTTAAAAATAAACCAAGTTGGGTTGAATATGGACTAACCCAGCAATTGGGTTGTTTTGACCCAGCGGTTGGGTTAAATGTTTGCTTAAAACAACCCAATTGCTTGGTTAAAACAACCCAATTGATGGGTTAGTCCATTTTCAACCCAACTTGGGTTATTTTTAACCCAGCATTTTTTAGAGTGTAGGTGCACTTAACTTAATCTCTTGTAGAGCAACACCAGCGGTAATTCAGGAAAAAATCTCCCAATGCTCCACGTGAAACTTCAGTCTTTCAACCTTTTACCATCGTGTCAATTCTCAATTGATTTTGATTAATATGCGCGAGGGAGGGAGAGCAAGACGGTGAGAGCTGCCCTGTGGACGCCTGTCTGTAAATAATGCAGGGAAAAAATATCGGCGAACGCAGCAGCCTTGTATTGCCCAAAAATCGCAAATATCGGCCGATATATCTGTCTAACACTAGGGTGAAGTGGTGATGGTGGGTCTTACTTGAGGAAGCTCCAGGCGAGGCAGGGAGACAGGCAGTGCAGGACGCAGGAGGGCAGCTGGAAGATGGAGCACAGGCTGGGTTCCAGCGCCGTCGGGCCGCCTCCGTTGATCATCACCACCTTATGCACCTGCTCCGGATACTCGTGAGCCAGGAACGTACAGAACGACACCCTTCACAGGAACAAAACGGTTAGCCAGGGTTAGCCATAATTGCTTATGAAAGTGTGCCAGGAAGAAACACAGGCTTCTGTGAGTTATAGAACTAATCAGTTATGTGGAACAAAAATCATTCATGTAGTCCCAACAGATTTGACTTCTGTTTATGTGGATTGAAGACGGTGAAATTAAGTCAGGACGAAACGTTTAGCAATTGTGTTGTTTTAGCTCATTTTAATTTAGTCATTTGAAAAATATTTTTTTTCAGTTTCATGCGCAGTAATCAGTGTTATTTTAGTAATATTTATATACTATTATAGTATTTATTAATGTTTTGAATTAGCTTTTACTTTTATATTTTTAGTTTGTTTTTGTAATTTTGTTTGTGCTTGTCATTTTAATTTCAATTTAACTTTATTTAATTTCAGTTTTAGTAATGTTATTAATTCAACTTCTTTCATTTAGTAACATTCCTATTTTTTAAAGCTACACTGTGTGATATTTTCCCCCATCTAGCGGTGAAAAGGTATATGACCATCCAGTAAATATTAGTTTCTCTTCCTCTCAATTCCGATTTCATTTGAACTCCTACGGTGGCCGATTTAGTCCAAGATTAACATGGCTTCCAGTTCGACCTCGTCCACATTCGACACGGTGCCATCGAGTGTTAAAACGCGAAAGGCGAAGCTTGACTTTACGGGTATGTCCCTCTTTGGCTAATGTACTTTCAAGATGGAGGGGCAACATTAGATTAGATTAGATTCAACTTTATTGTCATTACACAAGTACAAGTACAAGGCAACGAAATGCAGTTTAGGTCTAACCAGAAGTGCAATAGGCAACATGGCGACCTGCATTCGAATCCCTCACCCGTATGTATTTTCAATGGCATATTATAAACTTACGAGAATACTTTATTACTTGAAAGAAGTAAATATACATTAATGAGCACATATATTTTTGAAAGAACTAAGTGTTTTTAGCTAAGAATAAACTAAAAAAGTTACACAGTGTAGCTTTAAGTTTTGTAAGTTTTATTTTTCATCTAATATTTAAGTGATTATTAATTATTATTGTTTCAGTTTTAGTTAACTATGACTGAATTTGTTTCTCATCTTAGAACTTTTACATATTATGTTTCTGCTTATATATATATATATATATATATATATATATATATATATATATATATATATATATTAGGGATGCATAATATAGTCGAATCATGATTCGGATCGCGTGTCAAACCGCCAAACTGCTGAAATTTGGCGATCCAAACTGCTGAATCGACTCACTGATTCATTACGCTTCGAAGCTTCATGATGCCGTGTTTTGAAATCGTCATCACTATATAAGTCGTTATTTAGGGTTTTTTTGCGCACAAAAACTATTCTCGTCACTCCATAAAGTTATTGTAGAGCCACTGTAGTGAGATGGACTTTGTAACGACGTCTTTAGTACCTTTTAAGGGTCTTGAGAGTGTAAAGTGCCATTGAGCCAATGGAGGACTTTCAGAGCCATCAGATTTCAACTAAAATATCTTCATTTGTGTTCTGAAGATGGACGGAGGTCTGACGGGTGTCGAACGACATGAGGGTAAGTAATTAATGACAGAATTTTCATTTTTGGGTGCACTAACCCTTTAAGCAAGTATTTCAAGATATGCTAGCATGTCAGATGGAGCATGACTGGCTTAAACCACCATGATGGAACAGCGTGCATTCCTACAACAATGCAACAATAATAAAATAATGCGTTTACTTTTACTTTTGATTCTTAAGTACTTTTAAAAGCAAGTACTTCTGTACTTTTACTGAAGTAAAAATTGATCTTTACAACTTTTACTTGTAATGGAGTAATATTTAACCAATAGTATTTTTAATTTTACTCAAGTAATGGAGTTGTGTACTTTGTCCACCTCTGACGTTGAGTAGAAAGGCAGTGCCTACCCGTATGAGTGACCAATGAGGATGTTCCGTTTCCTGGCATATCTCTTGAATATGGCGCGCAGGTCCTCTGCGAGGGCGTAGAAGGTGTACGCCGCCGCTATCTGAGGGGCAATGCTGGCGCCGTGACCTGCCAAATCAGGAGCGATGACCTCGTACCCCAGCCGTGAGAAGAAATCCAGCTGCCTCCCCCAGATGTCCAGCGAGCCGCCCACGCCGTGGATGAAGAACAGCGCCACGTCCGAATGCGTCCCCTTACAGCTGCTGATGATTCGCTCCGTATCGATCAGCACGGTGCGCTTGGGTTTCCGTCGCCTGCGTCTAGGCGGAGGAGCCGGTTTCTGCTGGTCCGAGGTGGGAAGAGGCGGGGCGGGTTTGGGATCCGGGGAGGACGGCGCAGTGGTGTAATCAGACAGCTCCACCTCGACCGTGCTGCACTGCTCCACGTCTCCGTTCTGGCACTGCAGGATCTCGGAGTGGAGAACGTCGCCCAGGTTCTCGATCACCAGCTGGCCGTTGCGGTAAACCGTGATCTTGCGCTTGCAGTGGACGCTGCTGCTCGGCTCTGGTTGTTCCTCTGTGGTCGCAGGCCGTTCGGGGAGGATGTGGCGCACGCGCAGCACCCGTCCTGGCTTCACCTCCACGAACTCGAATCCGTCTGCGGGCTTGCCATCAGATGATTCAACCGGCAACACAACGCTGGTCGTCTTTCCCATCAGACAGCAAAAGATGCTCTCTGTGATGCTGGTCAACATGCCGCTGGTTTACCTGAAGACACACAGTTACAATCACAATCAGGGCTTGACATTAACACCCACAACCCGCCAAATGCGTGTGTATTTCAGCAATGGCTTGTAATGCAGTCACTCCTACTAGCTTCAATTTATACATTTTTCAATTGTAGTCTTTTAAAAGGGCATCTGAAATGATGAACCAAATGCAATGTAGTGTTGTCAAAAATATTGATTTTTTGATAGATATTGATACTGAAATATCTGAAACGCTTCCAATACTCATTTTCCACAGAACAGACACACAATACCAGCGTCTCTTTCTCTCTCTTTCGTCTCTCCGACAGCGAGTGACACACAAACCCGCCTCCACTCACTCACTGGGTTCATTTGCTCCAGATGAATATTGTTGCTGTTACAGGGCTTGAATTTCAGCGTGGGATTGCGCATATTGCACAAAATTTTACTCATTCCCACAAGATGTTGTGCGCAAACCCAAAGGGTCACCATATAAAGCCTCTCAGCACTAAATTGAGCTCTTTTTCGCTGCTTATTGCACTTAAACAGTCAAATACACACAAAATAATGTCAAAATGCCGGTCTTGGCGAGTATTCATGTAAACACAGTCAGTTCTGTTTTAAGTGAATGTAAACAGTTGAGAAAGAAAATGCATGTGTACCAGTATAGTGGATCCACGCGTCAGCTCTTAAAGTGACAGCATCCTAATAAATCTGCTACCAAATCACGAAATAATATAATAAATATCTATATGGCAGTTTTCTCCCATGGTATCGATGTCAGAATTGTGGCCAGTGCAAATGCTGAGTGGCTTGTAACTTTGGAAAACCACTAGCCACAGTGACTGATGAGCTAAAAAAGTTCATGTCAAGCCCTGAATACAACCATTTACTCTTAAAGTTGGAGTATCAAGCCCTTCACCTTTTATCATTTCTTGGTGAGTAATTATTCATATAAAATCTTTTTACATTCATGTTCTAAACTCAAGTTCCTGGGGCCGGATTTATGAAAATCCTAAGAAAAGAACATTTGTAAGAGTTTACTGTACTTATAATAGTTGTAAATTGTAATTCTCAAAACAAATATTTAAGAAAATCCCTTTTTTGATACACTGCAGAAAGTATTTTTGTCTTATTATCATTGGTATGGAGATTAGTGCTCTCATTAATCGAGTAACCGGTTGATTATTTTGATGATTAATCGAGTAATCAGATTTGTGTGTAATAAAACTAGACCTAAGTGAACAATAGCCTGTAAAATGACTTACAATACATAGCTATGATAACAATAAGGCAATAATAATTGGTTTCAGATAAAGTATCAATCATAAAGTAATCATATGATCAACGCTGTTAAATACATACATAAATCTAAATACATTTTGACACTTGAGAAGCAAAATGACATAAGATATTAAGTCAATGATAAATCTGCTAAAGAGATAAGAAAAATAATCTTACTTTCCCTTTGAATTAAGTTTATTTTATTTATCCCGTTGGCAGATTTTTCTTGTTTTATGCATAATTTACAGCGTATAATGCATTATAAAGTTATTCATAATATATGTTATAATGCATTATATCTTTTCATAAATAATTGTAACCAAAGTTGAAATGCATAATATTTGCAGATTCTGAAATAGTTTTTTAATGCATTATACGTTCTACAGGTCTGTTCAATGATTAGATTATTGGTATTATAATGGTTGCAATTATTCATGGGTGTATTATAAGGTGCATAATTAATGCATTATACATAAAGGGATTTAAGCAAAGCGTTACCAGTGTTTTTTCTGGAATACAAAATATACTTTGCCTTTTTCTTAAGTTATAAAATAGGAAGGAAATAGTAGGAAAGAATGATTTTATTCTTCAGAATGTTTTGTGAATGTTTGTCTAATATAACTCCGGTTTCAATGATGACATTACCAAGCCCTAGAAATATTATAAGGATACTTCTTCAAGAGTCGTTTGTTCAATAAATTCTCCATGAATAAAATCAATGCATTACATTTTTTTTGTCTCTGTTGAATTTCTTATTTCAAAGCATTACCACAGACCTGTCCTGCACTTTATCCAGGATTAGGAGGAAACCAGTCCATGCTGCTCTGCCCAGTTCGGTGAGTTTCAATCTCCCTAACATCATTTCAGCTCCTGTTGCACTAATGCGGTGTAATTTGGTTATGGTGGATATTGTCGAACCCTCGGGTCTTTGTGAGAAGCTTCACAAAAGAAGCGTATGACAGCTGCTGTCAGCAGCGCTTTCACAAAGACACCATGAAAAATACTGCAAAACAACACCGCAGAGAGAGATCCAGAGAGCCTGGACACACAAACACACTTTTGATATGGAAGCCCATAAACCAGAAATCAGTATCTCAAATGTTTCTCCTAAACAACATGTTTCTTCAGGGGGAAAACTCCACTAGAGTTTCAGAAAAGATGGTCAAATCAAAAGGTCAGAAATCTCAAGATGATCTCAAACATTTCTCATCCGATTGTTTGGTTGCTGTTCATATTCGTTTTCCAGCTCTATACTCTTACTGTACGACAACTCACTTGTGTCTATTTTTCGTTATTTCTATCCTGAGCTTTAAAAGAGCAACATCTGAGCATATAAAGTCCTCTGGGAGGGTGAGATACTATAGATGGAATAATATTAAAATGCATACACACTCACCCATGCAAATAATCGCAGTACAAGCAAGTTAAAGTGGGAACAGACTGAGCTTGAATCTTGCCAATGGCATCCCAGTATACATGATTCAATTGTGACCTAGACAAGGATCTAAAAATAGCGCGGGATCTTCCTATGTCCTTCCCTAATGGAGAAAGTGGCCTGCATTGAACGTGACTATGATAATACCTGCACGCGAATGAATACATCTATAGCTGCGATTGTTTGTGGTTGATTTCTGTGCCGGCTAGATTAAATATATAGTCATACCGAAGGCAATGAGACGTCAAAACAGACAGCAGATCAGATCAGTGTGTGTTAAATGACGTATAGATTAAATTATTAGTGAGCAGGATTTCCATGCGGCATGACTCAAATAATAATCAGGCCAGAAACAGAAACAGAGACTGATCGTGTGGCTGGAATCACAGATGGAAATATTGCTGTATTTGTACTGAAAAGATCATCAAAATGAATTAAGATTTTTTTCTGGTGTAAAATACATTTTCACTTAGAAATTGCTTGTAAGTGTCACAAATAATTACAAAGAATGGGCAAGTGTTTTCTTGTAAAATATGCTTTACAACTTACAGTGTAACTATAACTGCCATATTATACATAATATGTATAATATAAAATATGTAAATGTACAGAAAAAAACATTTTTCTGGTGTAAGGAAAATTGTCATTGCAAATATAGTTTATTATTTAAAATGTAAATAAAATATGTAAACATTTACATGCACGGAGAGGTGAATTACTTTCAGGTGTAATGACATTTGTATTTGAAACTCATTTTGCAATATGTAAATGTAAATATAATATGTAAATGTACAGAAAGATCAATTCTTTTTCAGTGTAAGTGAAGCTGGAACTGTAATTGCACGTATTGCAAATGTAATATGCAAGCATGTAAATGCACAGAAAAGTGAATTATTTTTAGGTGTAAAGAAATTGTAGCTCTAACTCGTATTGCAATATAATTTCATATGTAAATATATGTCATTTTATATATATATATGTGTGTGTGTGTGTGTGTGTGTGTGTGTCATTTCATATGTACACATAATATATATGTAAATGTACAGAAAGATTAATTATTTTCTAGTGCAAGAGAATTTAAGCTTGAACTGTAATTGCAATATAATTTCATATGTAAATATCATATGTAATATGCAAACATGTAAATTAACAGAAAAATTTAATATTTTCTAGTGTAAAACAGGACTGAGGCTTGAACTGTGATTGCAATATAATTTCATATGTAAATGTAAATATAATATGTAAACATGTATATGGAAATGGGAATTATTTAAAGAAATTGTAGTTGTAAATCATATTGTAATATAATTTAATATGTAAATATGTCATTATATGTGTATATATATATATGTGTGTGTGTGTGTGTGTGTCATTTCATATGTAAACATAATATATAATATGTAGATGTATTGTAATATATAATATGTAAGAGAATTGTACCTTGAACTGTAATTGCAATATAATTTCATATGTAAATATGTATGTCATTTTATATATTTAAATATATATGTGTGTGTGTGTGTGTGTGTGTGTCATTTCATATGTAAACATAATATACTGTATAATATGTAAATGTACAGAAAGATTAATTCTTTTCTAGTGCAAGAGAATTGAATCTTGAACTGTTATTGCAATATAATTTAATATTTAAAATGTAAATATAATATGTAAACATGTATATGGAAATAGGAATTATTTAAAGAAATTGTAGTTCATATTGCAATATAATTTCATATGTAAATGTAAAGATGATTTATTTTCTAGTGTAAGAGAATTGGGTTACACTTTATGTTAAGTTGTCTCACACTGTAATAATACATTTAAGTACTGAGTACTTACTTTAGGGTTTGGTTTAGGGTTAGCTGCATGTAATTATGCATATAGTTATTAGTATAGTGGCTATATTCTCGGTGGCACTAACATATGTAACAATGACAAGTGTTACCGAGAATTGTAGCTAGAATATGTAAACATGGAAATATTTTCTAGTGTAAAAGAAATTGTAGATAGAACTGTCATATTGCAATATCCTTTAATAAGTTAACATAAACAATATGTAAATGTAAACATGCAATGCACAGAACTAAATGTGTTTTTAAGCCTACAAGCCCTCCGTGTTTCTGCTGCTGCTAATATATTCACAGTCATCAGCTCTATACTCCGTCTCACACTTCTCCAATGTTTTCCTTGTCTTTCACATCTATATCAGTCAGCAGACAGCAGCGTTGACAAAGGAAGTGACACGCTGATGACAAGCCGAACAACAGACGCAGCGGCTCCGAGCTTCCTGTTCTGCAGCCAGGAAACACAAACGGGATTAGTCATCATTAAGTCCATCTCTTTCTGTTTCTCTCAGACTCGTCTTGAGGGGCGATACATTATTCAGTCTCAGGTTTTTAGCAGGGATGTATTATTAATCAAACGAAGAGCTGGTGCAAAACATGTCTTGCTGTTTTGTGCTTTTTTTGTAACAATTATACATTTTTATAGATCAACCACTTATAAAAGGCTATTTCTAGTCACTTATTTGGGCACACTAATGTCGAGTTAGTGTAGAGAAGCAACATTTGTGACACGCATACGCTTGCTGATATTTTGTATCTATTGCAATGACATACTGGCATTTTTAAGTGTCCAGATGTTGTTTGGGGTCAGCTTTACGGTAGTGGTTTCGTGTGCGGTCTCATGAACATGATTTGAAGACTTTCCCGCATATGTAAAGACCTTCCGGGATCCTCAAGGAATTGCTGTTTTTGCTAGAGTGATCCTCTGAGCTTCTGCAGCGGCGAAAGTGTCGACTTCAGCACCTACGCAGAAATCAATGCCGCAGGCTGATTCTGCCATAGTCAATCTCTGGGAATTATGCAATGATGTTAGAGCTCGATTTTTTTTTTTTAAACGAGAATGTCCAAGAACTTCTGTAAGTCAAACAGAGGGACTCGTTTTTCAAACGCAGATTCAGTAGCACTTTAGTTTAGGGTCCAATTCTTACTATTAACTAGTTGCTTATCATCATGCATATTACTTGGCTGTTTATTAGTACTTATAAAGCACATATTAATGCCTTATTCTGCATGATCATATTCTACATCCCTTAATCCACCCAATACCTAAACTTAACAACTACCTTACTAACTATTAATAGCAGTAATTAGGAGTTTATTGAGGCAAACGTCATAGTTAATAGTGAGAATTGGACCCTAATCTAAAATGTGACGACAGATCTGATGCAAATGAGAAATTGAGTATTTCCATTTACAATTGACTAGAAAATTGGGACACTGTCTATCATCCATTGACTCTTTTTGAGGGTTGAATGGCCAAATTTCAGCTATTTAATCAGCCTGGCAGAAAAATAGGCTGTGTTTGCTGTTTTATCTTGATATCTCTGTCTTTTAAAGTTATGCCATATAAGACAAAAAACTAACTACAGAAGTGAAAGCGTTTTGAGGTTGAGCAGATTGAACATAAACTCGATAGCACTACTTAGTTTCCATTTTCTTTCTAAATTCTTCGAACATGCCCACCGAGTTTCCGATCGGCCTCCGGTAACCTTGTCTAAGGCCCCGTCCACCCGATGTAGTTTACATGCCAGGCCAGTGTGTGGCGCTGTAATTCTGCCACAGAGATACACTGTTATGATCACCAGCTGGAGTGCCCTTGAGAGCCACCAGAGGGCACTCCACACATAAGACTATATTCACTCACTAACTACATTTCCCATAACTCACTGCCCGGACTCATCATCACTTATCACTGATCACATTCACCTGTACCTCATTTACTGATTGCATTTCACCTGTGTCTCACCATCCTGTTATTCCCTGTCTATTTATACCTTGGTCATTCATTCACTCACCGCTAAGTCTTGTTTAGTGTTACACTGCAATTCCGAGCATTCCCCTGGTTTTCTTGTCTCCTGGTTTTCTTGTTTTGGATTTCTTGCCCGGTTCCCTGGATTACTCTCTTGCCTCTGGTCCCTGCCTGTTTTGTTTGTTTGTTTGTTTCTTTGTTTTGACTGCCTTTCTGTGTATGACCCTTTGCCTGTACATTGGATTACGCCTCTGGATTGCCCTCTAATAAAGCTGCAATTGGATCCACCTTCAAGTCTTGGAGCAGTTCTTAACAGAAGACTTAGCCACTATGAATCCAGCAGCACAGTTAATGCGTCTCCGTCAGGGAGATCGCCCCATCGAGGACCATGTAGAGGACTTCATTGAGCTGGCCCATTTGACTTCAATGGATGAGGTATGCCTCATGATATTTTTCAGAGGAGGACTATCTGAGCCACTCAGTTCTATCATGCCTTTGCATGATCCTAATTGCTCTCTAAAGAAGTACATTGACATTGCATTGCAACTGAGCGGTTCTGCTTTTACAGTGGGTATAATGGAGAAGGATAGTGACATACCCACTGCATCTGCTATGCATGTGTCTTCGGACGACATGGCCACCAGTCCAGTCGGGCCTGCAATTCACGCCAGTCCAGCCGAGCCCGCACTTCACGTCACTTCTGCCGATCCAGAGACTGAGCTTCACGTCAATTCTGCCGATCCAGAGACTGAGCTTCACGTCACTTCTGCCGATCCAGAGACAGAGCTTCACGTCACTTCTGCCGATCCAGAGACAGAGCTTCACGTCACTTCTGCCGATCCAGAGACAGAGCTTCACGTCACGTCTGCCGATCCAGAGACTGAGCTTCACGTCACTTCTGCCGATCCAGAGACAGAGCTTCACGTCACTTCTGCCGATCCAGAGACAGAGCTTCACGTCACTTCTGCCGATCCAGAGACAGAGCTTCACGTCACGTCTGCCCGTCAAGAGTCTCGTCCCGCCAAGCCTGAATCTGTTCCTCTTTCTCTTCCCGCGCCTGTGTCTTCGGACAAGATGGCCGACTCCGCGCCTGTGTCTTCGGACAAGATGGCCGACTCCACACCTGTGTCTTCGGACAAGATGGCCGACTCCACGCCTGTGTCTTCGGACAAGATGGCCGACTCCACGCCTGTGTCTTCGGACAAGATGGCCGACTCCACGCCTGTGTCTTCGGACAAGATGGCCGACTCCACGCCTGTGTCTTCGGACAAGATGGCCGACTCCACGCCTGTGTCTTCGGACAAGATGGCCGACTCCACGCCTGTGTCTTCGGACAAGATGGCCGACTCCACGCCTGTGTCTTCGGACCAGATGGCCGACTCCACGCCTGTGTCTTCGGACAAGATGGCCGACTCCACGCCTGTGTCTTCGGACAAGATGGCCGACTCCACGCCTGTGTCTTCGGACAAGATGGCCGACTCCACGCCTGTGTCTCAGGACAGGATGGTCTTCGCGGAGCCGGTGTCTGTTCCTCTTCCTGAGCCGGTGTCTGTTCCTGTTCCTGACACGGTGTCTGCTCCTGTTCCTGAGCCGGTGTCTGCTCCTGTTCCTGAGCCGGTGTCTGTTCCTGTTCCTGAGCCGGTGTCTGTTCCTGTTCCTGAGCCGGTATCTGTTCCTGAGCCGGTGTCTGGTCCTGTTTCTGAGCCGGTGTCTGTTCCTGTGCCATGGTCTCCTCCCTGGCCGCCTGAAGGGTCGTCTCCGCCCTGGTCGCCTGCACAGCCTGATCCGCCCTGGCCGCCTGCACAGCCTGATCCGCCCTGGTCGCCTGCACAGCCTGATGCGCCCTGGCCGCCTGCACAGCCTGATGCGCCCTGGCCGCCTGCACAGCCTGATCCGCCCTGGCCGCCTGCACAGCCTGATCCGCCCTGGCCGCCTGCACAGCCTAATCCAGCCTGGTCGCCGTCACAGCCTGATCCGCTATGGCCTCCCAGCTTGCCGCAGTCTCCAGGTCATTATCCGCTCCACGGGCCTGGCCCTCCATCCCGCCCCCGGGTCCGCCTCCGCTCCTCCTCCCTCCGTGACAGTTTTAGGAGCGTCTGGAATCCGCTCCTTAAAGTGGGGGCTATGTTATGATCACCAGCTGGAGTGCCCTTGAGAGCCACCAGAGGGCACTCCACACATAAGACTATATTCACTCACTAACTACATTTCCCATAACTCACTGCCCGGACTCATCATCACTTATCACTGATCACATTCACCTGTACCTCATTTACTGATTGCATTTCACCTGTGTCTCACCATCCTGTTATTCCCTGTCTATTTATACCTTGGTCATTCATTCACTCACCGCTAAGTCTTGTTTAGTGTTACACTGCAATTCCGAGCATTCCCCTGGTTTTCTTGTCTCCTGGTTTTCTTGTTTTGGATTTCTTGCCCGGTTCCCTGGATTACTCTCTTGCCTCTGGTCCCTGCCTGTTTTGTTTGTTTGTTTGTTTCTTTGTTTTGACTGCCTTTCTGTGTATGACCCTTTGCCTGTACATTGGATTACGCCTCTGGATTGCCCTCTAATAAAGCTGCGATTGGATTCTCAACCCTTCTGTCTCGGAGCAGTTCGTAACATACACAGCAGGGTTATTCAAATCTTTCCCTGGAGGGCCAATTCGCTGCAGAGTTTAGCTCCAACCCTGATCAAACTCACCTACCTGTGATTTTCTAATGAACCTGAAGACATTGATTAGCATGTTCAGGTGTGTTTGATTAGGGTTGGACCTAATCTCTGCAGCGCATTTGCCCTCCAGGGCAAGATTTGAATAACCCTGGGGTACAGAAATGGTAGGAAGTCAGGCAAAATCTCATGATAAAATAACAATAAATAAATGTGCTACTTGAAAGATGGCATTTGGGGGGTAAAAATATGTGTTATTTTGGCAGGGCTGCTTGCTAAAATTTGCATTCCTGGGTCTGTATATCACATAATTGGGGTCGCTTCAACCCGTGGACTTGGCAACACAGTGCAGTTGAGTTCTGTTGACATTTGACAACTAACGTTAAGCGTCGCTCCGTTGCTCTGATTGGTTGTAGGTCTATCCAACTGAGGTCTTTCCTGGTTCGGTTGTAACGCCCCATAATCACAGCCCAACGGAGCAGTATCAGACTCATATTCTGACTAGAAATGAGTATGACAACGTCAGGCTACCCTAAACCCTTACAATAATGCAAATACAGTAATTAAATGACGCAATATTGATGTGCGCATGCCCAATGCCCGTTGTATCCCTTTCTAGTCTTTCCCGTGTGGGACGTGGTGTGATGACATCACGGTTTCACAAAATATACGGATTGGCTGTACACACGAAAACGCAAGGGTGTCGTTTTCAAATTGATCCACTCTTGGACCCGAAAAATATCAGTTTCATGCTCCCAAAACGCCGGATCCGTGGACGAAACGCTGATACAGCCAAGATTTTTTTTACTGTGACCAAAAATTGAGCCCATACACATTTGAGACAAGTTTGGTAAAAAATATCTCATTCCGTTCAAGAGTTATAGCCAATTTAGTAGATGGCTCCGCCCACTTCTAACTTTTTGGCGGCCCTTAGAGACCGTGAATTGGAATTTCAACTTGTTTTCAATCACTTTTGATACTTTTTTGATAACTTTTGATTCGTCTTCTATGGCATTTGCTTCGCCCAAAGCTTTTGTATAACTTTAAAAGACAGAGATATCAAGAGCAATCACAGCCTATTTTTCTGCCAGGCTGATTAATGTGTTGAAATCTGGCCATTCAACCCTCGAAAGAGTTGAACAGGTTTTTTGGGTGAAAAAAACGTTAGCAAGCTCCGTATCCAATGCAACAGTGAGATAGAGGAGGGAAACATCGATTCTGCCAATTAGCTAATGATTCTCCTGCATCAGGTGCTGTTTACCACGGCTCCACAGGGAGCCTAATTACGGCTGGAGTCGCTCTGGAGAGAACGAGGAAAAGGTCGATCGAAAGTAGATTCATTATGCAGTAGCACTTCTCCCAATGCAGCTTTACAAAGAACATTGTTTACATACCCTTCAGTGAGCAAGCCAATGTCAGGCATTTATTCTGCACAATAATATCTATTATTATCATTTGTCTTATTATGATTATCATTGCACTACACTTACCACTTCTTTTTTACGTTGCAGGTTAAATAGGAAGCAAAAACCCACTTGCATGAACCATTGCAACTACCAGAAGTTGAACTCTCAACCCCTTATCATAGAATGAATGTACCAAACACAGCACACTCTCACATTCAATGACTAGAAGATATTATATTTTCTTGGTGCAATGAACAAGCCGTTCAGTCCACATTTGCACCAATATCACAGTTTTCTTTTGCTATGGTGTATTCTGGTCAGTCATGTTTTGACTTGCTCTATGAACTGGGAAATTGATTGATTTTTACCCTGTTCTTGCTATTGAATGAGGGTGGCATATGATATTTCACATGAAAGAAACTCTTGCATGCATTGCCCCACATTTGCCGAGTGGGAGTGTGTTTTGGTGTGTCATCATTCAGTCTGCAATGCAGAATTGGAGTGTGTAGGCAGGTTGTTGTAGTGTACAGTACAGTGCTTAGTAACCTACATCGAGAATAATGTGTACAGTGCCAATGTCGTTATCCACCAGGGTTTAATTGTGCAGTTATTGAAGCATGCTTAGAATGCAGAAGTAATGATGGTGTTTTTAATAAATGATGCACTGCAATGCATCGGTACAACCCCAACAGTCTCCAGTAACAATAATGCCTCGTTATTAACATTACAATGTCTGCGATGAATGTTAATATTGTCTTGCATCCTGTAGAGCAGGTTTCCATGCGAAACATGTACACAGCGATGGCATTGATTGATTGATGGTTGCTGCGCAACGCATGAGATGCAGGTTTGCATTGCAACACACACTGCATACTACATACAGCATCACTTCAACGTCAAGGCAGTTAACTAGCATGCAACATTATGTTATGCATATGCACCATGATTTTGAAATATGCGTCTTACCTGGATCGATGCCTGTGAGACGAATCCGATTTGCACGCGCACTAAATTACGCACCAAAATGTCTTGCAGGGTTAATGATCTCTCGAAGCGCAATTCAAATGCATCTAATCTGTTAATTCAACCCACTGTTATTTAATCGGATTCTGCAGAGCAGATGATTTGGCATCCTTATTCTTCTCATCTAGATTCAAGCCATTCGAATCAAATGTAAGCAAACGCATTCTTGTGCAGAGAGACGAAAGGATGCATCTTAATAACGCCGATCCGATGGCACGGTGAACGGCAGAAGAGGGCTGCGCCTCAGCATCCTCACGCCTGGGTAATTATCCACCCCAGTGCCCTTGTTTTCTCCTGGAGTCGGGAACCAAGTCTTGGTTCGTGTTCTGTTTGACTGACAGGGGGTGTATCGAACTGCAGGGCTTCCTTCAGTGAGTTTCGACCAATGCCGTGTCTTCTGCTGTTGCTATGCCCAGGCGAGAGCGAGCGCGCGCAAAAGAGCACCAGCTTACAGCTCAATAAGCCACATACAAACAGTGTCAATGACTTTTAAAAAAAAGGAATTGTAAGTCTCTAACAAATATTTTTGTTAGCCAATATAATTTTAATGTGTGTGGTCTATCTTTGATGTGTAAATGCATAACATTCATACATTATGACAATTCTCTTAGAGCTGCATGATTCTGGATTAATCGAGAATCACGGTTGTTTTGTTTCAAATAGAGATCATGATTCTGAACAGAACTAAACAAAATAACATGCAATGTACTAGAGATTCGGACAAAATGTTGATGATGCAGTGTATTTAAAATGTTTTAATGAATGAATTATTTTAAAAACATTACTAAATGACTCATTCATAAAGACTTCACTTATTTCATTACTGGATGAATCAGTGTTTTTGAACGAATCTCTTGAATGAATGATTCAATGACTCACTTTTAAAGACTTCACTTGTTTCATTACTGGATAAATCTGTGTTTTTGAACAAATCTCTTGAATGAATGATTCAATGACTCACTCATAAAGACTTCACTTTTTTCATTGCTAGATGAATCAGCATTTTTGAACGAATCTCTTGAATGATTGATTCAATGACTCCCTCATAAAGACTTCACTTGTTTCATTGCTGGATGAATCAGTGTTTTTGAACAAATCTATTGAATGAATGATTCAATGACTCACTTTTAAAGACTTCACTTGTTTCATTGCTGGATGAATCAGTGTTTTTGAACAAATCTATTGAATGAATGATTCAATGACTCACTCATAAAGACTTCACTTGTTTCATTGCTGGATGAATCATCTTTTTTAACGATGCTCTTGAATGAATGATTCAATGTAATACATTTTAAAGTCACTTGTCACTGGTGTAGTGATGTAATGATACAATCTTGGTTGGAAGCGACAAGTTACTTTTGATCGCTACCCCAAATTTTCATGACTAATGCTTACAGTCATTATGTGTTTGTGTGTTGCCCTTTAAGAATGGCGCATTACAAATAAAATGTAGGTAAGCCTATTATTATTGTCTGTAATTCTCATTAGTCTGAATGATGGTTCTTATTAAATGATGACTGTAATACAGCAATGAAAATTATCTTGTCTAGACACAATGACTTGTATTCACATTATATAGGAGTCTTTAACCTTTTTTGACCCCTTGTTTGATGTATAGAGATTGAACATGGACCCGAAGCACTGATGCATTATAAGTCTGGCATATAATATACACATACATTCATGTATTTACATACTTTATGATCTGTACATTGCAAAGCCATTCAAATAATTATTACTGAGGTACAGTCATAGTCATATATGTTGTGCTTTACATTTAAAACGTTTTAAAATCTCTTTTTTTGAGTGAAACATTCCCTAAGGTTTTGTTTAATAGGTTACATTCACTCAATGACTGAAATAGGGACAAAGAGATGAACAAATAAAAATAAATTTTATTGTAGCTATTAAAAGAGTACAGAATGTCCGTTGCAATAATAACAAAGTACAATTATAGTTCTGATTTATGATGTGCAATATTTTAAAATTAGACTTACCGACCTCTACCACCCTTGAAGTATTTGGCAAATATTAGATAGTGATTTGTAATAAAATAATCAGTGAATTGCATCATTCATGGTGTCACTTAATTGCATATTTTCAATCATTTCCGTTCACAATTGCATACACTCTTACAGATTTCACTTTGAAATTCTGATATGGCAAACATCTCCCATGTTTGATATGACAACAATGAATCAGATCCTAAACAATTAGTTTACATTATAAAAATAACCATAGCAATTATAAACATCAGGTTCATATCCTCTGATGCCAGGGCAGTTCCACTTTATGAACAACATGGCTGCTCCAGATCTACGTTACGATTGGGTCTCCATACGCACAGTCGTGCTCAATGGCGATATTGTACCAGTTGCCTTTCCCTCCCTTATATGCACTGGTGACGATCCTGGCCCAGCCCGACTCTCCCTATAAGAGATAAAACACGACAGACCCAGTTTAATACCGAACATACTTACTGCATGCTCAAGAAAAGGTTTATTAAGTGCATGAAAAGGAACAATCAGCACAGTATGTGATCCACAGATGAAGTAATTGATGACATAATTCAATTCATTCAGGTCGGACCAAAGCGCTTGGAGGTCCTGTAACTCACCCAGAACTCGCCCCAGGAGTTTCTGACGATCCAGTATTCGGTCCCGTCCTCCGTGACGCCCCAGCCCACCACTGAGATGATGTGGTTGGGAATAGAGAGAATGTGAAACTCTGCAAAAACCCCTCCATCGTACGCCTCCAGGCCTTCAGTGGCCATTATTGCACAGCTATAACACAGAGAAAGAGAGAAACCTTTTCTGCAAAGTTCATTTGTATTGACAAAATCTGACTTTACCCTCCAAGTCAAACTTTTGACCTAATAACTACTTTGAACCAGACTGTTCCTGTCCTGATAACTAGTGGATCCTGTTCTAATTAACTTCCTTTCACTCTATCTGACATCATATTTATTACTTGTATGAAATTAACCGTAATTTCTGTGACCAGCGTTTTGACCCTTTTGCTGCCAAAACAGCCCTGACCCGTCGAGGCATGGACTCCACTAGACCCCTGAAGGTGTGTTGTGGTATCTGGCACCAAGATGTTAGCAGCAGATCCTTTAAGTCCTGTAAGTTGCGAGGTGGGGCCTCCATGGATCGGACTTGTTTGTTCAGCTCATCCCACAGATGCGCGATTGTATTGAGATCTAGGGAATTTGGAGGCCAAGTCAACACCTCAAACTCGTGCTCCTCAAACCATTCCTGAAGCATTTTTGGTTTGTGGCGGCGCATTATCTGCTGAAAGAGCCACAGCCACCAGGGAATACCGTTTCCATGAAAGGGTGTACATGGTCTACACCCAGCCTTCCACGTGATGTAAAAGAAAACGTTATTCATCAGACCAGGCCACCTTCTCCCATTGCTCCGTGGTCCAGTTCTGATGCTCACGTGCCACTGTTGGTGCTTTGGGCAGGGTCAGGGGTCAGCATGGGCACTGGTCAGCGGCTGTGCCGCCCCATACACAACAAACTGAGATGCTCTGTGTATTCTGACGCCTTTCTATCAGAACCAGCATTAACTTCTTGAGCAGTTTGAGCTCCAGTAGCTCGTCTGTTTGATCCAGCCTTTGCTCCCCACGTGCATCAATGAGCCTCGGCCGCCCATGACCCTGAGGCCGGTTCTCCACTGGTCCTTCCTTGGAGCACTTTTGATAGAAACTGACCACTGCAGACCGGGAACACCCCACAAGAGCTGCAGTTTTGGAGATGCTCTGACACAGTCGTCTAGCCGTCACAATCTGGCCCTTGTCAAACTCACTCAAATCCTTACGCTTGCCCATTTTTCCTGCTTCTAACACATCAACACTGAGGACAAAATGTTCACTTGCTGCCTAATATATCCCACCCACTAACAGGTGCCATGATGAAGAGATAATCAGTGTTTTAGAGAAATAGAAAGGTGTGAGAATACACAGAGCATCTCAGTTTGTTGCATATGGGGCGGCACAGCCGCTGACCAGTCAACTAACAGGTGCCGTGATGAAGAGATCATCAGTGTTATTCACTTCACCGGGGATAATGTTATGCCTGATCAGTGTACACTGCCTGGCCAAAAAAAAGTCACTATTTGGAATTAAATAGGCAAATACTTAAGAGTCTATGATTGGATCATTATAACAGACGACCGTACACCTTCATGGGTCTAGTGGAGTCCATGTCTCGACGGGTCAGGGCTGTTTTGGCAGCAAAAGGGGGACCAACACAATATTAGGTCATAATGTTATGCCAGATCAGTGTATATACACAAATATTTTTATATTTTGGAACATATTGCTTTTGCTGCAGCTGAGGCTCAACAGCAGGCCATTTGTGGCTCACTTATTTTAAAATTAAAATTTGAAGTGTAAAACTTGCCTGATTGGCCCATTTTTGTAGATCTCAGCCTTCATGCGGTCTCGTCCTGAGACGTCTCCATAGTCTCCGACTTTCCACACGGTGTAGTTCTTAATGATGGAGCAGGAACCGAAGAACGAGCACGTTCCACACTGATTAAACGAGTCACATTCTGCAAAACAAACGTCAGAGAAGAGGAATAAATCCGCCACACCTTGCAATGTACTTCACTCTTACAATATGCATAATATATACAAGAGTAATTAGTATTAATATTACATCTGCATCTAAACGTTGTAAGGAATTCGAGTTTGGTGTCTTACTTTGATTTCGAGCTTGATAATTATTGCAGGTCTCATCGGGAATGCCATGCTCATTTGCATATGCATAAACGCCCATATGATCTCCTCCATAGCATGACCCCGCCCCGCCACAGTCAATCACATTCTGCACAGACAGGTAAGCAGAAGGCCACGCCCCTTTCCTCTTGATGTTTATGCGATCTGAATTTGGATGAAAGCACATGATGTGTGTTTGTTCTCTCTAGTGTACTCTGGATTACTGTACTCTGTTGTCGTGTTCTCACCTGCGAGAGCGCTGGTGGAGCCCATGGCCCAGCATGAGCCGCAGTACTGCGGGATGTGTTGGTTGCGTGTGACGCTTACATAGTTTTTGCCATCAATGTTACGCCAGTCCCAGGAGGCGGGGAGATCAGACACGTTTACATATTCATGAGGCCGGGGATACGTCCTAAAACATGCATGAAATTATTGAAATATTACCTTTATTACATCACCAGTGTCATATCACTGCAATAAATGACAAAAGAAGAGTCAAAATAGAGTTAGTGGCTTTTAGTTCTGATTTAATACCTCTTATTATACCATAGCTACTTCCTAAATGCAGTTCCTTTTACCCTTACAAAACATAATGTGACGGTACAAGGGTACTGTTATTGTATAAGATTATAATACAATGTCATTCTGATATATACCATGTTGAATGCACTGTAAAAAATATTTTTAGTATTTTAGTTTTTTTCCTCAAAGATGCATTTATTAGAGAAGCACTACTTAAGATATTAAGTCTAGTGCTGAGTCGATTAATCGCAGTTGCCTATATACAGTACCGGTCAAAAGTTTGGACACATTACTATTTTTAATGTTTTTGAAAGAAGTTTCTTATGCTCACCAAGGCTGCATTTATCTGATCAAAAATACATAAAAAAAACGGAAAATAGTGAGATATTTATAAAATATAATTTATTCCTGTGATCAAAGCTGAATTTTCAGCATCATTACTCCAGTCTTCAGTGTCACATGATCCTTCAGAAATCATTCTGATATGATGATTTATTATCAATGTTGGAACCATTTTTTTTATTTAGTATTATTTTTGGAACCTGTGATACCTTTTTCAGGATTCATTGATTAATAAAAGGTTAAAAAAGAATAGCATTTATTCAAAATATAAATATTTTGTGATAATATAAATCTTTACTATAACTTTTTATCAATTTAATACATCATTGCTGACTAAAAGTATTAATTTATTTTCTTTTTTAAAACAACTCCAAACTCAAAGACTCCAAACTTGAACAGTAGTGTATATTGTTACAAAAGACTTCTATTTTAAATAAATGCTGTTTTTTTATTCATCAAGGATCATGTGACTGGAGTAATAATGCTGAAAATTCAGCTTTGCATCACATAAATAAATTATATCTTCAAGTATATTCAAATAGAAAACCATTATTTTAAATTGTAATAATATATTTTATAATAATAAAACTAATTCTGTATTTTTGATCAAATAAATGCAGGCTTGATGCGCATAAGAGCTATTTTTCTGACTCTTGATAGATATTTTTCTTGTTTTAATCAAAACTCAGCCGGCCTTGTGTCATTTTGCTTCAAGTAAATGCATTTTGGTTTAAGAATGTTTAGATAATTGTTCTGGCAAACAAGGCAAAAATACTAAGTAAGAAAATCTTTTTTTTTTTTTTTTTGCAGTGTGATTACCATATTTTACATACAAAAACCATAGGCAAAAACATGTAAATATTGCCATTGTAGTTGTGGTATCACTGTGGTACATGGACATATGGTATTACCATGGTAGGCTATAGCATGTCCTAAAGTACAGGATATTGCCATTACACCAAAATGGACAGATTATGATTTGTAAGTGATGTGTTGTGTATAGGTTTGTTATTTTAAGTACAGCATAGATATAAACGAGAAATATTTCCATACTTTATGAATGATGGTCTGTGGTCCTTCATTGGTTTGTAACATGTATTTGAATAGTTCTGTGAATCTTCAGTGAATCCTGTCGCGTGAACGAAAAGTTCGAGCAGAAACGAAAACCATAACACACCGGACGCCATGTTGAATGTTTACATCTGATCTGAGTTTGACACTTCAGAAAGAACGAAACAAGAGTTTTACTGCCCTCTACCGAGCCGGGGAGAAAGTCCTCACAATTATACATACAAGTTTGTATGGTAAAGCGCATTTCTGCCACATGAAAAAACAAATTATGACATTAAAAGTCATTATTATAACATAACGAGTCTTATGACGTACTACGTCGTAATTATGAGGTTTAAAACCTAAGGCCCACTGTTGTAATATTACAACATCATCAAATTTAGCTCTACTAAAATAAACCTGCAGATAAGACCACATTTACACAACTAACAGGCCCAATTGTTCAGCCTTGCAGTGAAAGAAGATTTTGTGAATAGGCCTGTTCTTGCCATGTGCTCACACAGCCACGTGGACTTGACTTGAAGCACATCATGTTTTACTGGACTGGATAAATCAACATTCAAGTAAGTAAAATGCCCAAAATATATTTGATGTATTTAGTAATAGGGTCGTTCCTGTTATACAGTGACTTTTCTGTCTCTATGATTTACTCTATGAAGAACTGACTAAATGTAAAATGTGTACCTTGAATGCAATGTAAGTCGCTTTAGATAAAACATAGACTGTAAAAAAATAAAAGCGTCTGCCAAATGCATAAATGTAATAAATGTAAATGTACTTTCTCATATTTTCTATAAAATGAGTCACATATTTATAAGAAATGGCTTAAATTATAAATGTAGGTCTTCTTTATCACTTAAACCGATATAATAGACATTAAAAATACTATTTGTATTTTACACACCTTTTTATTGATATATGCTGCATTCAATGTTACCATGTCCTCAGTACAAAGTAATCAACTTCCACAAGAACTATAAACTATGAAATATCTCAAAATATTTTTAGATTATGTTATAGAATAGGCTAAACTACCTCTAGTTATAATCATGTGAAACAATAGTTATTTTTTTACAATTGTTTTCATTTTCTGCATACCAGGAATGACCAAATTATGTCTATATCATACAGATATTAAGATACTGTTAAATGCTTTAATCATATAGCCTACTAAATTTTGGGCATGTAATGTCAATGTTGTAATTTTACAACACTGGGTGAAAGGGATAGCAAATTTGTCTGTGCACCTCGCACATTACATGGATGAATTTTACTTCTCACCTGTTCCATGTGAAATAAATAGGCTACTAGAAACAAATAATGTTTTTGATCATCAAAGGGACAGTTTTTGGGGCAAGAATTGTCATTAACTCATCCTCAGCTTGTTCCAACCCTGTATGAGTTTCTTTCTGCTGTTGAACACAAAAGATATTTTAAAGAATGTTGGTATCCAGACAGCTGAAGGCACACATTGACTTGGTAAAAATACTATGGAAGTCAATGGGTGCCGTCAAATGATTGCCAACATCTTCTTTTGTGTTCAACACACATTAGAACCCATACATTGGAACAACATGAGGGTGAGTAAATGACAATTCTTTTCATTTTTGGGTGAACTATCCCTTTAAAGTGTTATGAATGTCATGTATCAGTGTCCTTATTTGCACATTTTTTATTTGAAGTGATTAGTGCATACACAGTGCTGGTTCATGTTTGGAGCACTAGAGTATCTGAAATATGTCCATAAAACTTGAAGTTTTATCCAGAGTAACTCCTGGTTCCCCTGTTTGGTTTAATTTGTGCTTTACAGTAGAATTTTACAGAATTTTGAAGGACTGTTGTTCAGCTGTAGTGATTCCTTCTCAGCAGCAGGTGGCACTAAAATGCTTTGAAATACCTTCTTAGTATTTTAAGGATTTAGTAAGTTATGTTGTATAGGTACATATCTTCACATCTGTTTAATTGTTTCACTAAAAAATGTAGTCTGAAAATACAGAAATACTACAGCAAAACGTATTAAAAAGACTTGGAAAGAGTAGCGAAAAAGCTTTTTAAAGGGGCTCAAATAACATGTTTGTGAGGATTGAGGTTAGGCTGTAGTCATAATCAGATAACAACAGCAGGCCCTCTAATGTAAGCATTCAACTTTGTGTCGTGTTTGCTTCCAAAACCATCTTCATTAAGAGATTAAAATTTAGAGTAAAGGTTTAGGTTTGTCTTCAATAGATGGCTTTTAAGAAGGCAAGGCAAGGCAAGTTTATTTGTATAGCACATTTCATACACAGTGGCAATTAAAAGTGCTTTACACAGAAATGAAGTTAAAATAGTCATAAGTGAAAAAAAAAATATATATATAGTATAACAGTTATAATAGGAATTAAAAGGAAATCAAAATAAAGATGAAATCAAAATAAAAAATAATTAAAAATAAAAAGTATAATTAAAAACTAGAAATAAAACAGGGTTAAATTGAAACACATAATTAAAGTGCAAGCAGTTCGGACAAAGCACAGAGCTCATTGAGTAAATGTATAAGATAAGGTGCAATCAGTCAGACAGACGTACAGTGGCACAGCTCATTCAGTAAATGCACAGCTGAACAGATGTGTTTTGAGTCTGGATTTGAAAGTGGCTACTGTTGGAGCACATCTGATCTGTTCAGGAAGCTGGTTCCAGCTACGGCTGGCATAATAGCTAAAAGCAGACTCTCCTTGCTTTGAGTGAACCCTTGGTATTTCTAACTGACTTGATCCTGACGATCTGAGTGATCTGTTGGGTTTGTATTTAATCAGCATATCTGCAATGTATTGAGGTCCTAGGTCATTGAGTGATTTATATACAAGTAACAGCACTTTAAAAACGATCCTAAATGTAACTGGAAGCCAGTGTAAAGATCTGAGGACTGGTGTGATATGGTGATATTTTCTGGTTCTGCTCAGGATCCTGGCAGCAGCGTTCTGTATGAGCTGCAGCTGTCTAATGGTCTTTTTGGGAAGGCCAGTGAGAAGACCATTACAATAATCCACCCTGCTGGTGATAAAAGCATGAACGAGTTTCTCTAAGTCTTGCCTGGAAATAAAGCCTCTAATTCTTGCAATATTTTTCAGATGATAGTAAGCTGATTTAGTTATTGCTTTTACATGGCTACTGAAACTCAGGTCTGACTCCAAAATCACACCAAGATTCCTGACTTGATTTTTTGGTTTTAGACCTTTAGCCTCAAGATATGCGTTCACCTTGAGAATTTCATCTTTGTTTCCTAATGTAGTGATTTCAGTTTTGTCTTTGTTTAACTGAAGAAAGTTTTGGCACATCCAACTGTTAACTTCATCAATGCATTTACATAGAGAGTCAATGGGGCTGTAGTCATTTGGTGATAGGGCTAAGTAGATCTGGGTGTCATCAGCAAAGCTGTGGTAAGCCATTTTGTTATTTTTCATTATTTGGCTCAGTGGCAGCATATACAGGTTGAATAGGAGTGGTACAAGAATTGACCCTTGTGGGACTCCGCATGTCATGGATGTCCACTCAGACTTATGGTCACCTATACTCACATAATAACCTCTCCCTTCTAAGTATGACCTGAACCATTTGAGGACCATTCCAGAAAACCCAACTCAATTTTCTAGCCTGTCAAGAAGTATGTTGTGGTCAACAGTGTCGAATGCAGCACTGAGGTCGAGTAGTACCAGAATTGATGTTTTGCCTGTATTTGTATTGAGGCGAATAGAAGTCAATGAGAGGTTCATCATGACGTGTGTTTGGAGTTGGCAGGAAGTTTGCCTGTGTCTTTTCTTGATCTAACTTTTATGTAATGAAGTTATCGTCAATACTCATAGCTGTCGGAAGTTGTTTAATGATCAGAGTTTGTCGACTCAGCAGAATCTGGGGACTCAGATTGCCGTGTGATTCAATTTGACAATGTTATCTTGCTTCCACCTACAGTTCATTATATCCTCCCTGTTCAATTAGCTATTAAATACATGTGTATCTCCTGACTCTATTAAAGAGATGAGCTTTTCCCACTCTGTCAGAGATCAGAGGGAAACAGAAGGAAATACAGCCTCCATTAAGATCAGCGTGACCCCACAAAGCCATCCTAGCATAAGCATACTACTTTATTTTTTGCAGTATGCAGCATGTGTGTACCATGGCTGCGTCCGAAATCTCATACTTCCCCACTATATAGTAGGTGGAAAACAAAATGTGACAAAAGAAGTTTGTCTGAATTCACAGTACTCATAAAAGTGTAGGGAAAAAGAACCCGGATGACCTAATACTCCCGGCGTGATTCTGAAGCGTGCAAACGATGGACACTTTACCATCCCATGAGGCCAAAGGAGAGGATTTGTTAATGACAGTGAAGCAACACAACCAATGCTGTAGGTCACATGACAGTGACAACATGGCGGATGTAGTATGTCTTTAACATAATTTGTTAGTGTTCACAAAGTATTCATTCAAAATAAGTACCTACTCAATATGTGATTTCAGACGCTTCAGTTAGTTTCAGAGACGCTTTATATATATATATATATATATATATATATATATATATATATATATATATATATATGACATCCCATTCTTAATCCGTAGGGTTTTATATGGAGTTGTCCCACTCTTTGCAGCTCTAACAGCTTCAGCTCTTCTGGGAAGGCTTTCCATGAGGTTTAGGAGTGTGTTTATGGGAATTTTGGCCATTCTTCTAGAAGCGCATTTGTGAGGTCAGGCACTGATGTCGGACGTGAAGGTCTGGCTCTCAGTCTCCGCTCTAATTCATCCTAAAGGTGATCTATCAGGTTGAGGTCAGGATTCTGTGCAGGCCAGTCAAGTTCCTCCACACCAAACTCGCTCATCCATGTCTTTATGGAGTGATGCTTTGTGCACTGGTGCGCAGTCATAATAATAAATAATATTTTGTTACATTTATATAGTGCTTTTCTAAGTACTCAAAGTGCTTTACATAGAAGGGGGGAACCACCACTAATGTGCAGCACCACCTGGATGATGGGATGGCAGCCATATTGTGCCAGAACGCCCACCACACACCAACTTGTTGGTGGAGAGGAGACAGAGTGATGAAGCCAATCGTGTATATATATATGCCATGATGGACAGGGGCTAATGGGCAAATTTGGCCAGGATGCCAGGGTTACACCCCTACTCTTTTATCGAAGGACATCCTGGGATTTTTAACGACCACAGAGGGTCAGGACGGAGGTTTTTACAGTATAGTGTCCCCATCACTATACTGGGGCGTTAGGACCCACACAGAGCACAGGGTGAGCGCCCCCTGCTGGCCTCACTAACACCTCTACCAGCAGCAACCTAGTTTTCCCAGTTGGTCTCCCATCCAGGTACTGACCAGGCTCAGCCCTGCTTAGCTTCAGTGGGAAACCAGTCTTGGGCTACAGGGTGATATGTCATGTTGGAACAGGAAGGGGCCGTCCCCAAACTGTTCTCACAAAGTTGGGAGCATGAAATTGTCCAAAATGTCTTGGTGTGCTGAAGCATTAAGAGTTCCTTTCACTGGAACTAAGGGGCCAAGCCCAACCCCTGAAAAACAACCCGCACCATAATCCCCCCTCCACCAAACTTGGCACAAGTCCCGTTCCCCTGGCAACCACCTCTTCCATGGGATGGCCAGACAGAGAAGCGTGATTGGTCACTCCAGAAAACACGTCTCCACTGCTCTAGAGTCCAGTTGCGGCGTGCTTTACCCCACTGCATCCCACGCTTTGCATTGCACTTGGTGATGGATGAGCGGCTCGGCCATGGAAACCCATTCCATGAAGCTCTACACACTGTTCTTGAGCTCATCTGAAGGCCACATGAAGTTAGGAGGTCTGTAGCTATTGGCTCTGCAGACTTCTGCGCACTGTGACCCTCAGCATGCGCTGACCCCGCTCTGTGATTTTACGTGGCCTACCACTTCGTGGCTGAGTTGCTGTGGTTCCCAATTGCTTCCACTTTGTTATAACACCACTAACAGTTGACCGTGGAATATTTAGTAGTGAGGAGATTTCACGAATGGACTTATTGCACACTCAGGTGGCAACCGATCACGGTACGTTGGCACGGTGAGTTCTCTGAGGTCCTGAGAGCGAGCGACACATTCTCTCACAAATGTTTGTAGAAGCGTCTGCAGGCCTAGTGCTTGATTTATACACCTGTGGCCATGAAGTGATTGGACACCTGAATTAAGTCATTTGGTGTCCCAATACTTGTGACAATATAGTGTATATGGTCACATGACAGTGCACGGTTGCCAAGATAAAGGGGGTGGGTCAACCTACCCACTGGCTCATCTTTCCCCAATCTCCCCTACTGTGAATTCAAACATTCTTCTGTTTTTTCACCTACTATATAGTAGGGAAGTAGGCGATTTCGGAAGCAGCCTGAGTCCATCCACACCCCCAAAGCTTCACAGTCCTCCTCCTTCAACATATGATTCAGCATCGTTAGGCAGTTTTGATTTACACTCGCCTAAAGGATTATTAGGAACACCATACTAATACTGTGTGTGATTGCTCAGTTGGGGACACTACATTTTTCAACTAAATATCAAAATAAATCTAATTATTAAACTAAATTAACCATATAAACTAAATTACTGATCTAATTACTGATCTAAAGCCCACACTGTCACTGTATGATAATTGAAATGAACTAATGACATCACCATTTTCTCCAGAACGGCTAGACGGCTGAATAAAATTATGCTGCATTATTTTCCTGTTTAACACTGTAAAGCTGCTTTGAAACAATCTGCATTGTTAAAAGCACTATATAAATAAAGTTGACTTGACTTGACTTGACTTTGACCCCCTTTCACCTTCAGAACTGCCTTAATTCTACAGGGCATTGATTCAACAAGGTGCTGGAATCATTCTTTAGAAATGTTGGCCCATATTGATAGGATAGCATCTTGCAGTTGATGGAGATTTGTGGGATGCACATCCAGGGCACAAAGCTCCCACTCCACCACATCCCAAAGATGCTCTATTGGGTTACATTTACATTTACATTTACATTTATGCATTTGGCAGACGCTTTTATCCAAAGCGACTTACAGTGCCCTTATTACAGGGACAATCCCCCTGGAGCAACGTGGAGTAAAGTGCCTTGCTCAAGGACACACTGGTGGTGATCGCTGGGACCGCTGGGGCCGCTGGGATCGAACCAGCAACCTTCTGCATATCAGTTCCATGGTTTAGCCCACTGGACCACCATCTCCGTATGGTGGGTTGAGATCTGGTGACTGTGGGGGCCATTTTAGTTCAGTGAACTCATTGTCATGTTCAAGAAACCAATTTGAAATGATTGGAGCTTTGTGACGGTGCATTATCCTGCTGGAAGTAGCCCTCAGAGGATGGGGACATGGTGGTCATAAAGGGATGGACATGGTCAGAAACAATGCTCAGGTAGGCCGTGGCATTTAAACCATGCCCAATTGGCACTAAGGGGCCTAAAGTGTGCCAAGAAAACATCCCCCACACCATTACACCACCACCACCAGCCTGCACAGTGGTAACAAGGCATGATGGATCCATGTTCTCATTCTGTTTACGCCAAATTCTGACTCTACCATCTGAATGTCTCAACAGAAATCGAGACTCATCAGACCAGGCAACATTTTTCCAGTCTTCAACTGTCCAATTTTGGTGAGCTCGTACAAATTGTAGCCTCTTTTTCCTATTTGTAGTGGAGATGAGTGGTACCCGGTGGGGTCTTCTGCTGTTGTAGCCCATCCGCCTCAAGGTTGTGTGTGTTGTGGCTTCACAAATGCTTTGCTGCATACCTCGGTTGTAACGAGTGGTTATTTCAGTCAAAGTTGCTCTTCTATCAGCTTGAATCAGTCGGCCCATTCTCCTCTGACCTCTAGCATCAACAAGGCATTTTGGCCCACAGGACTGCCACATACTGGATGTTTTTCCCTTTTCACATCATTCTTTGTAAACCCTAGAAATGGTTGTGCGTGAAAATCCCAGTAACTGAGCAGATTGTGAAATACTCAGACTGGCCCGTCTGGCACCAACAACCATGCCACGCTCAAAATTGCTTAAATCACCTTTCTTTCCCATTCTGACATTCAGTTTGGAGTTCAGGAGATTGTCTTGACCAGGACCACACCCCTAAATGCATTGAAGCAACTGCCATGTGATTGGTTGATTAGATAATTGCATTAATGAGAAATTGAACAGGTGTTCCTAATAATCCTTTAGGTGAGTGTATATGCTGTTTAATCTTTGATAAATGTGTTATTTTACATGTGCTTAAGCAATGATTTTATCACTTGTTTCTGCTGCTTCTTCATCTGTGTTTCAGATCTGGAGATTCGGTACACTTTCATAAGATGTGTAATAGCGCCCCCTATCGTATAACAGTGAAAACATGGATAGCCGGAAAATTCAGGGAAAGAGTTAATTAAATACAGTATATTTACAGTTATGAAATCCCATAATGAATGAAATGTTGTGACCATATATTTTTTGGGTACCATATAATATAGTATATTCCATTTTCATATATATAGATTTTCTGTGCATTTTTTGCAATACATTATCTACTGTTCATGTATTAATCTCTTTCTTATTCACAGTAACAGTATCTTACAGAAAAGAGCATTTGTCCACCTTCCCTATTAAGCATGTGATGGACAAACTTTGAAGCTTAAAAGCCTCTGGAATGCTAATTCTAATCGTATAGATGGCTAAAGAGCGTTTAATAATGCAGAGCTTTAAGGGTATGGTCATTCGTGGTTAAGAGGTTATCAATGTTTTAGGGCTCTAATGAGGATGATGATGCTCTGAAGAAAGTGATACCTGGAACACCACGCCTAATGTAAAGCTGTGCAGACTGCAGTACATAAGTGGTGACATCACAGTTTTAGCATGCTGTGATTGGTTGATCATATGGACCCACAGAGCTTTTGGTCATTCCAGTTCAGAGGAATCCAGTATCAATATGATCAATCTATTTTTACAGCATTTATTAACCTTTGTTAATGTTATTTAATGTTCATGTTATTTCACAGAGCATTAATTAATATAAAACTATGAATCGAGCGCCGATATATAGGAAAGTGCAAATAGTGTGCCTTGTTGGCAAGTGCTATTTGCACTAGCTCTGCCTAACTATGCCGGTATCAATATTCCCAGTTGTGTTTTTTACTATCTTATTTTCTTTTACATGAAGTGTGTAAAACTTGTCACCCTGATGCTGTAGAGTTGCTAGTGTTCAGTCTATTATAGTTTGATTTTTTATGGTAACACTTAACAGGTCTCATTTGTTAACATTCATGCATTAACTAACATGAGCTAACACTGATCAATATATTTTTTTCAGCATTTACAGAGCATTAACTATTATATAAAACTATGAATCGAGCGTCGATATATAGGAAACAGAGTGTCTATTTACACCAAGTGCAAATAGTGTGCCTTGTTGGCAAGTGCTATTTACAAACAAGATTAATCAAAGCTCAAAATTTTCAGTGGCGTAGTCAGTAAAGTGTAAGGCTCAAGGATCTTGGTTTTAACGCAATCGACCCGGGTTCGAATCCACCTTTTGCCGAACTCACTCTTCTCCTTTTTCCCATCACACATCACTACGGAAAGGCATTTACTTTCAATAAAAATTAAGAAAATGTTCTAAAAGTGGAAATAAAGTGCCTAACGAATTATTTTCACTTAGTGTAAATAGCCGCTGCCAATAGGAAAAGTGGCCTGGAGGAGCATTATCAAGATTTCTGTGCTCACCAGCTGAAATACAACTCTTAATGCCACACGTACAGAATACTACTCCACCCAGTGCTTTAAGTGGGCCGGTACGCGCCGGTACTCAGTACCGTCACTTCCAAATATAGTTCTTGAGCGTACCGCCACCTTTCCGTGCGCCCAGAACGTGCTTTTAGCGTACCGGTACGCTCATTTGCGAGCAGAGACTACATTACCCATACACCCTTGAGTTTTACAAGTGAAAAGCGCATGCGTCTCTTTTGCCGCTGTCAGTAGGCTTGTTTGAGATGCGCCTTTCCTGAAATTCAGCCGAGACTATGCGGCTGCAGTGAGGAGAGGAGTGAAAAAAGTGCAGGCAAGACGGACAGTTCTCTCTTCTCGTAGTGAATCAGACAACTGCGAGATCAAAGGCGGATATAGCGGGATTCACACTCGTGCGCTTTGTTGCTGATGAACTGGATGTAATTTAAGTTATTTTGCTTTTATATGAAAATAAATATGATGAACAAGACACCCAAAGTTTTTGTTATTTATTTCCATTCGAAAGACGTGTTTATCAATCATTTTTACTTTAATTACATACTAGTTTTTAATAAAAACTTAATAAAAATTGTTATGTATATAAAAAAGTATATAAAACGTTTTTGACAACTATGACAACAATCACATAACCCACAGAGAGATCGCACTGTCCGAGAGTTTGGGAATATTCAAACATAAAAACATGATACATCAGAGTTTTAAAATCAAACATTTGAAAAAAGAACCATTCATCACGGTTGTTTAAACCAATAAGCATTAAGCTGTGTCGTCAGCAAGTCGTTTCCCATCATGCTTTTGCTCAGCGCAGTCGTTGGAGAGCAACTGCGCTCGACTGGAGAATCCGACACATCCGCCTTTCACTCGCGAGAGTTTTTTGACATAGGTCAGCATGACATCAGAGCAAGGCGGACCGTCCTCGGACACATTTCTAACCGGCATAAATCTTGCGCTGATCACTGGTGATGGCAGATGGCAGACACTGGTGATTTTTTTTCTACGCAGATTTTGCCTCAGTCGCGGTCACAAGTGGTGACGAGGACGAGAGTGACACTACTTCTACCGATGACAACAGCCGCATGTTGTAGCTATAGTTTCTAACTGTGTTGCTTTTTGATTAGAAAAAAGAAAGAAAAAAGTTAACATTGGCCTGCATGGTAGGCCTAATGAGGTGCCGTCAATGGTCTTGCTTTGTAAATAAACCCTTATTGTAACAAATGATATAGTTAAACAATTACAAGAACTATATGTTAGTTCTAAGGCTGAAAACAAGTTAGAAAGAGCTTTAAAATACGGACCTTCTTGAATTATTGACTAAACAATCCCCCCATAACCACGCCCCCAACAAAGCCCCGCCCCCTCTGGTGAGTACCGGCACTTTATTTTTTCCACTTCAAGCACTGACTCCACCATAATTAACACTGCTAAAAGACATTATTTTCAACTGTTAACAAACTTATTAACCCATCATTGCATCTTATTACTGGCTCAATTGACCTCTCCAACTCCTTCCTCCACTTTAAAAAAAAAAAAAAGATCAAATCTATTTATGAAACATTTTCATTAAACTCATCAGAAGTGTCCTCTAACTGGTCCTCAGCCCATAAAATACATCCTCTCTAGCTTTACTCCGGTACATCTTCTGTTAATGATCTAATTGCTCAAACTTGCTCATCTCCTTATCAGTTAAGCTGCGTTTCCACCGCAGGAACGTTCCCCAGGAACTAGGAACTTTGGGGCTGGTACTCACTGTGTTTCGACCGCAGGGTCTAAATGAAGTTCCGGGTAAATATTTCCCCCTCCGAGAGTCTCTGCTCGCGAGGTAGTACTTTTTCAAAGTTCAGGAACTTTCGGGGGTGGGACTTGGGCGCTGAACATGCGGATTGGTTGAGCTCACGCAGCATTTTATTTCAACCGGCATTTTTAAAAGTCTTGCGAGGTTCGTTCTGCGTTCAGTAAATATCAGTCTTGCTCTTTCTGTCCGATGGCGCGCGTTCGTCTCAGCAATCGCACGGTCAATGTCCGTAATAGCTGATAATAACATGCATTGTCTTATTTTAAATCTAGCTTTACGAGCTTTCAGAATATGCTTTAGTATCAGTGCTCGTCTCTTTTCTGCCATTTTGTTAATGACCTCTTTAGTAAACCAATACATAACTAGCAAAACTAGCGCTGCTTGAATCTCCTCCATACTTGTTATTGTTGCAGACAGTGTCGCTCAAAAACGAATGGACTAATTTGCCTAATCTTCACGGTACTTGAGGCCGCAGTGGAAACGCAGACAGTAGCAGGTCTGGGGGAAAAAAAGCTCCTGGTACAAATTGTTCCGGGTAATTTCGGTGGAAACTTTAGATCCAGCGCTCACTTCTTAAAAACGGCCTATCTGTAATCTCATCTCCTATTGCTCATCTGATCAACTGTTCTTTTTCTTCTGGGTCTGCCCACTATCATTAAAAAAAGTCACTCCTATTTTAAAGAAACCTGGGCTGGATTCTTCTGTAATGAACAATTTCAGACCTATATCTAATCTTCCTTTCGTTGCGAAGCTGCTTGAAAAAGTAGTTGCCTCTCAGCTACAAGCTCATCTCTCTGCTAACAATCTTCCTGATCCCTTTCAATCTGGCCACAGCACTGAAACAGCGTTGGTAAAAATGACTAATAACCTCCTATAAATGTCTGCTGATTCTGGCTGTCTTTCTGTTCGAACAGTTGCCTTTGACACTGTATCTCATCATATACTTACCTCTCGGCTATCAGCTACCCAGCCGACATTTATATGTGGGGCCCATGTGGGTTTGAAATGGGCTGAAAAATGGGCCCCATATAGGATTGTCCGCGGGTTCCATAATGGCCCCATGCCAATTGCCCACATGGATTTCATATAGGATGGCACTTGCCACTAGGTGGGACCCAAGTGGGCAACATGCACAAGACCCATCTCGGTCCCAGCTTTAACCCAGACAACATTTATATGTGGGCACTGGGGCCCATGTGGGTTTGAAATGGGCTGAAAAATTGGCTCTATATGGGATTGTCTGCGGGTTCCATAATGGCCCCATGCCAATTGCCCACATGGATTTCACATAGGATGGCACTTGACACTAGGTGGGACCCAAGTGGGCAACATGCACAAGACCCATCTCGGTCCCAGCTTTAACCCAGACAACATTTATATGTGGGGCCCATGTGGGTTTGAAATGGGCTGAAAAATGGGCCCCATATAGGATTGTCCGCAGGTTCCATAATGGCCCCATGCCAATTGCCCACATGGATTTCATATAGGATGGCACTTGCCACTAGGTGGGAACATATAGGATGACCCAAGTGGGCAACATGCACAAGACCCATCTCGGTCCCAGCTTTCGGCATCTTGAGTAGTGCGTTATCTCGGTTTATTTGGTAAAACTTTACAATACTAATATGCATTAATTCCTGCTTATACTACGGGGCCGTTGAATGCTTGAATCTGATTGGTTGATGAACGTTCTGAGGTGTGCAATTATTTTCTGGGAGACGCACAGCGAACGTAGTTCCAGGCAGCTCTTGACCGCATTACAGTTCCATATCACTTCGCATAGTTAACTGTAATAACGGAAATTACAGGACTAAAAAAAAACACCATGACAGACGATTTTCCTAAAGTTAATTTTAATATTTACGGGAACTATAAAACGTTCAACAAATGGGCGGCAGGAGTATTAGACGGTCCAGATGAAGAACAACATAAACGGAAGCGGACATCAAAGACAGCCGGCAACAACAAAAGACATAAAATTATTAGCGAAGAACAGCTAGACATACTCGAGGGAGAAAAACACGAAGAAAACACCAAAAAAACAACAGCTTGGGCAGTTAATGTGTTTAACGACTGGCTTAAAGCCAAAAATACGTCTCTGGATGAGGTAGAGAGAGAGGGGGCATCCACTTTAAATACCCTGCTGCGAGCTTTCTATGCCACTGTCCGAAACGCATCCGGCGCAGAGTATTCAGTGTCAAGTTTTATTTCCCTTAGAGCTGGACTGAACCGCTATATATCCAAATACAACATCATTGGTCAATCGGAATTTAAGTCATCCAACGACGTATTCAGGGCCGTCCTCAAAAAGTTTCGAAAGGCTGGGAAAGACGTCAGTACTCATCATCCTCCCATCTCCGCTGCTGAAATACAGCGCATTCGTCACTCTCCGTATCTGTCACCAGACACAGCAGCCGGACTGGTTCGCAAGGTCTGGTTTGACATTCAGCTGAACCTGGCGAGGAGGGGGCGTGAGGGAAATCGAGAGTTAAGACAGCATTCATTCGTTATTAAAAAAGATGAAAATGGAGGTGAATTTGTTTGCTTGTCTTATAATGCAGAAACAAAAAACCACAAAAAGCCCAACGATCCCAAAAAAGACTGTTACCGAGGATTCATGTCTGCCAACACAAGTGACCCCCTTTGCCCAGTTAAAAGCTTCAAAAAGTACCTCACTAAATGCTCACCTGATGCCACATCCTTCTATCTTCATCCTCTGAAAGCGACACAGGAGGAGCTTGACAGGCGAGAGTTCTGGTATTCTCACGAACCCATGGGTGTGAACTACCTCGGAAATATGCTTCCTTGCATCTGCGAGGCAGTGGGGTTATCCAAAAGATACACCAACCATTCATTAAGAAGCACAGCAGTTCAAATACTGTCTGAAGCAGGGCTGGAGAGCAGGCAAATCATGTCTGTCACAGGGCACAAGTGTGAAACAAGCCTGAGAAGCTACTGGGCACCTTCAGCAGAAGAAAGAAAACAATGGAGCCTGATCCTCTCAGGAAACAAAAATTCAAACGCCACAGAAAATCAAGGCCGGGACCAACAGGAAAAGATAATCTCCACTACACAGCTCCCTGCGCTTGATCTGCCATTTTCGATGTCTAATTTTACAATTAACCGAAGCGTGCAGTTTAATTTCAATAAATAAAACATGTAGGTCTAGATAAATAAAGTTGTAGCATGAATCAAAAAGTAAATATAATACAGCTGGTAGGCCTGCTGCATGATTTCCCCCCCCGTTATTATTGCAGGTTCAACAAATAATATAGATATGACTAAGGCCTTTTGTGTTTCATTCATTTTTGCAAAAAAAAAACAAGCAAAAAAACAGAAAATGCAACGATTTAATAATAATTCAATGAATATATATACATTCACAAGCTTTTCTGTCTCATTACTGCAATCACATGTGCTCGCACACATACACTACAGTTTGCACAAAAAGGTGTTTTCAGCGCTGACCTGACGATTTGATCAGTTAGCCTATAGGCCTATATAGTGTAGCAACTTAATGTCTACATTGTCTACACATGACATTTTTTCCACTATAGCGAGGTAATAACAGCGCTGTTTAGAGACGCACAGAGGTAGCCTCTCTCTCTCTCTCTCTCTCTCGCTCTCGCTCTCTTTCGGAACTAGCAAAAGAGCCGTTGGATGAGACGCGGAAGAAATAGTCCTACTCACAATAGCGATTTAAGTACAAAAACCGGACGAATCCCTTTAAATATATAATCGGATCGATGTCTTGAGGTGTGGTAACCGTAGCATAAGCGGAATAATTGACGACGGGCCGTTCAATTATTAGAATGATAATGCACACCCGAGGTGTAACGACTCCGCTTCGCATCGTGACCGCATCACCACCTCGGGTGTGCATTATCATTCTAATAATTGAACGGCCCGTCGTCAATTATTCCTTACTTAACTATTGCACAGATATTCATGAGTTAATGTATGACTCGTGAAGAACTAAACCATTAACTAGTTAAATGTGTCATAATGTGTTAATTCCCTTATAACATATTATATTAACTAATAGTGTAAATTCATATGTTAATTGCCGTAATTAACGTGTTGAAGCCATGCATTTCAACTTCCAGTTGTCAGGCTTTAATTAATCATTAGATAATGATTTGCAAAGGTATCATTATGTTATGACTTTACTTGTTTAACTCTAATAAATGCTGGGTTAAAAATAACCCAAGTTGGGTTATTTTAACCCATCAATTGGGTTATTTTAACCCAGCGGTTGGGTTAAATATTTGCTTAAAACAACCCAATCGCTGGGTTCAAACAACCCAATTGCTGGGTTTGTCAATTTTCAACCCAACTTGGTTTATTTTTAACCCAGTATTTTTTTGAGTGTAATAATGTTTACTTTAACATTATTTCAGTTAATGAAATATGGTTATTTACTGTAAATTTAACTTAAATCTGTAAACCCTAAAATGTTTTACCGTACATTTTACAGGGATTTTTTTACAGTGAAAAAAAGGCTTGTATGTGTTATTTTCTTGTTCAGCGACCTTGAGCTTGGGAAAGGCACTATAAATAAAACGTATTATTATTAATAATTCTATTTCAAGTGACTATTATAACGCTGTCCTGAGTGTTGCTAATTTTAGGGTGTTTTGTCATTTTTATTACATTTTGTCATAATGCCTGAATAGTTTTTATTAATTTTTATTTCTGTTTTAGTCATTTTAGTACATCAAGTTAAACTTAATTCATGCAAATTTGTTAGCCTTAATGGATGTCATAAGTCAGAAGCTGTGCATGTGGATTTATGCCTTGTCACAAATGCTTTCTTTTTTATTATATATTCCTGTGGCTGTAGGAAGTTTGTTTACGGTCGATGCCAAGCAAAAGAGCGCAACGTCACCTGACAGTTTTATGATCCAAACATCAATCAGGATGCAGAGGGTTTTTTGATGGACAATCAAGCAAACGTTTGCGGAGCATTAAACGAGATCTGTGTAATCAATCACGTTTATGTTTATGCATAATTCAAATGTCGGTGGATAATCAAGATGATCTCCACTCATGTTTTTGGCAGGACGTGCATCAGAAAGACGTTTCTTTTAGTTTAACTCATCCTCTTTGATGAATTATGGATATGAGGCCAATGTTTCCTGACATTTGTTCGTCATGGAGTCTCCATCTTTAAAGAACAATCGTAAAAACTATAGATATTGATCAATGGCTTCCTTTCGCTGGGTATTGATTAGCTGCGAGCCACTTAGACCTGATTGTTGTTCTTTTGCTTCACTTTGAAGGAGGAGAGACGCTTGTCAAAACGTTGCATGAGCAATTCTCTGGACATCAAAGAAATGCTGGTATATTCCCTAATGATCCTATACATTCCATCATAACACTTTATACTAGACTAACTTGAATGCTAACAGACACTATGATTGTTAGACATCGTGTTTAGCATATCATACTTAACATTTTTTGTCATATAGCTTTGATGCACATTTTTGGGGGGTTAAGAAATTAATACTTTTATTCAGCAAGGATGCATAAAATTGATCAAAAGTGACAGAAAAGACATTTATACAATCTAAAAAAAACACTGGGTTAAAATCAACAGAGGGCTGGGTAAATATAGGACAGAACACATGTTGGGTTAATTTTACGCATACATTGGGTTGTTTATTTAACCCAACATATATAATGGGATGATTCGTTTTTACTATAATAAAATGAATAATAAAGAATAATGAAAATCTGATTTTTTTTACTTCATACATGAATGAATGTATATGGATTAACTTAATCCTCTAAACTTTTTTTTTAAATAGGCCTACTCCACACAACCACTGTTTGCATGATAATTTCCTATAATTTACAGTAAAGCCTATTTTATATAGTTTTTTATACATATTTCCAACATTTAAAGGTCCTGTTCTTCGTGATCCCATTTTTCAAACTTTAGTTAGTGTGTAATGTTGATGTTAGGGCATAAATAATACCTGTAAAATTATAAAGCTCAAAGTTCAATGCCAAGCGAGATATTTTATTTAACAGAAGTTCCCTTTCAAAAGCCTACAGTGAACGGCCGGTTTGGACATCCCTGTACTTCCTGCTTTAATGACGTCAGTAGAACAGTTTGTTGACTAAGCTCCGCCCACAAAAATACGCAAAAAAGGGGGCGTGGTCTTGTTGCTCTCCCACGTGGAGAAGAGGAAGTGTTGCGTTTGTAGAGTGTGTTTGTCGCCATGTCGTTGAGACTCTGTTATTTTCGCATGCATCTCACATTGAGCGCATGCATCTCCCCGTTATGGTTAGAGGCGTGACCTTTCCGGGCAACGTGCGCTAAGCTGCTGTCCAATCACAGCACGGGAACCGCTGGCACAATCAGAACTCGTTACGTATTTCTGAAGGAGGGACTTCATAGAACAAGGAAATCATCAGGCCGTTTTTAGGACAGTGAAAACAGCGGAATACAGATAAGTAAATTGTGTGAAAAATACTGTGTTTTTTTACACGCGAAACATGAACACATGTTATATTGCACACTGTAAACACAATCAAAGCTTCAAAAACACAGGAAAAACGGGTTTTTTAGGTCGTTTAACAAATATTAGAAATAAAAATGAAAATTGTTCAAGGGTAATCGAGCAGTCTCTGTAAGGGCTGTACGATTAATCGAAAAATTACCAAAACCGACATTCAGAACCTCTAACCGACGTATTTTTCCCATGTCGGTTATTTCGGTTTTCACGTGACTCCGCCCCGTCAGTCACATCAAGTGCAGTTTGCAGGCACACAGAGATGCAGGAGCGGTTATCTGTGTTTATAGATGCCCAGAATCACTATAGTAACTGCATGTTTTACACAGTTTATATACAGGTCAGTTAATCACCGTTTTTATAGCCTATATGCGCTGCCACCGACACACACACACACACGCAGACGGCGCGCGCAAGCCCCGAAGCCAGATCGCTTTCACTTTCGTGCTCATAAAGTTTGTTAAGGAAATGCGTTTAAAGGCTTGCCAGTTTCAACATTTAAAGCGATTGTGCACTATTAAAAAATACCAACCGTTCAGTGCTCAGCTTCTTTCTGTGACACACAGAGCCGAGCCGTGTCGCGTCTCTGACAACGCGTGCGCGCCCTGAAGGCAGAGCTCTTTCACCTGCGTCCTCACAAAGCTTTGTCATTTGTATGTGTTTTAAGGCCTGTCAGTTTGAACACTAAAGCCAGTTTAGACCATCAGATGTGTATTATGTTGAACTAATGCCTGATATATAAACGAACACTCAGACAGAAGCTCGCACATCACATGAAGATCACGCGCAGAGAGCAGAGCAGAAACGCAGAGTCAACGCCGTCCTGTGACTAAAGTAAAGTCACCAAAGTAGCTTAGAAACTCAACCGTTAAAGCATATATTTTAATACCTTTGAAGTAAGTACAAACCACAGCTTCATAATGAATAGAGACGGTATGAGTAATTCACACACAATTACTCTCTCATTAATGCATTCAAATACATGTAATGTAGGCCTACTGTGTTAATGTATCTGTATCTGATGTACAACAAACAGAAATCTGCCCCATAGACAATAACTGCTGAAAGTGAACCGTTTCCTTCAAGTGTTTTAAAATCACAAAGAAATGCACTTTTTCACTAGAAAAAGTGCGCAAAAAATTCCACCTTTAATAGTAGAAAATATTTACAGTACAAACCTTATCAGGAACTTAATCAAAAACCTTACGAGGGCAAAAAATGAAAGAAAAAAGAAAGAAAAAGATTCATTCATTAATCGCAATCGAGGTAAAATGTTCAATTAATCGAGGTTTTTATTTTTGGTAAAATCTTTACAGCCCTTGTCTCTGTTGTCCCATTTCTACTGTAACGCCGCTGGATCTCGTTCTGGAGCTTGTGTCGTGTTCAGCAGAGGAACTTCTAACTTCAGACCACTGTCCTGCGTTTCTCTCATAGACGAAATATGTGGTGAACGATTCCATAACCATAAACAATCAGTGTACAGTTCTGAGAATATGTTTTAACGAAAGTATTTATATTCTGTAGACTTTTTGAAAAAAATCATAACATTTTATGCCAAAACAGACCGACACTCGTTTTGGTGACTCACATCACGCCCCCTGTATGTTGCTTTGCATAAAATTAAATGATATACAGAACAATAACGAATTTAAAGTAAATGTACACAAAGCTGTATTTTACCGAAGACATGCACCAATTTGACAGAGCTGCACTGCTCTTTCCTAAAGAGGTCGCAAAAAGCCTGCGATAAATAACACAACACCTGGGTTTGTTACGTCTGACCCAGGATCTGTGTAACACAAAAACTACCCAAACACTGGGTTGATACGTCTGACCCAGGATCTGTGTAACACAAAAACTACCCAAACACTGGGTTGTTACATCTGACCCAGGATCTGTGTAACACAAAAACTACCCAAACACTGGGTTGATACGTCTGACCCAGGATCTGTGTAACACAAAAACTACCCAAACACTGGGTTGTTACGTCTGACCCAGGATCTGTGTAACACAAAAACTACCCAAACACTGGGTTGTTACATCTGACCCAGGATCTGTGTAACACAAAAACTACCCAAACACTGGGTTGTTTCGTCTGACCCAGGATCTGTGTAACACAAAAACTACCCAAACACTGGGTTGTTACGTCTGACCCAGGATCTGTGTAACACAAAAACTACCCAAACACTGGGTTGTTACGTCTGACCCAGGATCTGTGTAACACAAAAACTACCCAAACACTGGGTTGATACGTCTGACCCAGGATCTGTGTAACACAAAAACTACCCAAACACTGGGTTGTTACGTCTGACCCAGGATCTGTGTAACACATAAACTACCCAAACACTGGGTTGTTATGTCTGACCCAGGATCTGTGTAAAACAAAAACTACCCAAACACTGGGTTGTTACATCTGACCCAGGATCTGTGTAACACAAAAACTACCCAAACACTGGGTTGTTATGTCTGACCCAGGATCTGTGTAACACAAAAACTACCCAAACACTGGGTTGTTACATCTGACCCAGGATCTGTGTAACACAAAAACTACCCAAACACTGGGTTGTTACGTCTGACCCAGGATCTGAGTAACACAAAAACTACCCAAACACTGGGTTGTTACGTCTGATCCAGGATCTGGATATACAAAAACTACCCAAACACTGGGTTGTTACGTACCCAAACACTGGGTTGTTACATCTGAACCCGGATCTGGGGAACACAAAACTACCCAAACACTGGGTTGTTACGTCTGACCCAGGATCTGAATAACACAAAATCTACCCAAACACTGGGTTGTTACGTCTGACCCAGGATCTGAATAACACAAAATCTACCCAAACACTGGGTTGTTACATCTGACCCAGGATCTGTGTAACACAAAAACTACCCAAACACTGGGTTGTTACGTCTGACCCAGGATCTGTGTAACACAAAAACTACCCAAACACTGGGTTGTTACGTCTGACCCAGGATCTGTGTAACACATAAACTACCCAAACACTGGGTTGTTACGTCTGACCCAGGATCTGTGTAACACAAAAACTACCCAAACACTGGGTTGTTACATCTGACCCAGGATCTGTGTAACACAAAAACTACCCAAACACTGGGTTGTTACGTCTGACCCAGGATCTGAATAACACAAAATCTACCCAAACACTGGGTTGTTACGTCAGGATCTGGGTAAAGCCGGGTGCACACTGTGTGATTTTGGCCACGATTTGTCTGTCTGACCATGGTGAGTATAAGAGCCTTTTTTCAAATACATTTAAATCGTACGGACCCCAAACTTTTGAAAAATATTCTTGATATTTGAATATACACAAATAAATGGTTACAGAAAATATTTTCTACACTCTAAAAATGGCTGGGTTAAAAACAACCCAAGTTGGGTTGAAAATGGACTAACCCAGCAATTGGGTTGTTTTAACCCAGCGATTGGGTTGTTTTAAGCAAACATTTAACCTAACCGCTGGGTTAAAACGACCCATTCACTGGTTTAAAACAACCCAATTGCTGGGTTAGTCAATTTTCAACCCAACTTGGGTTGTTTTTAACCCAGCATAGAGTGTAGTGTTTTAACACCAAAACAGAACCTGTAAAAACATGAATACATTTCCAAAGAGATATTTTGCCACACAAGAATTGATTAACTATTTAGAAACTATTAAAGAACGTTTACTCACTTAATAATGCTGGGTTAAAAATAACCCAAACTTAGTGACCCAATATGTGTAGCCCAAAGGTTGGGTTAAAAAAAAATAACCCAGCGTTTTTTACTGTGTATGAATATACATATACATAATGTTCAACATTATGTAATATTTATTACTTGTATCATAAAATGCAGTTTACAGACCTTTTACAAGCACTTTTATATTCGCCAATACACAAGATTATGATCCACTCTGAATGAAAAAGTGACTTTATTTGATGTGTTTCTTCATTCTTCCCACTGTAAGGATGTGTGGAGTTTATAGAGCCAAACATGAAGGAGCGATTTCTTAGGAGTTCTTCATCGCCTTGTGTGCTTCAACATGAAGGTACTGCTGGTTTAAATATTCAAGCCTGTAATATTTCATCTCTAAATGTTCGTCTGTGTGTATATGTAAAGGCTAATAAATGTGTGTGCAGACCACTCAGTATATGGATTATAGACATTATACTATTATTAGCTGCTTATGAGAGCCAAGGAATTAAACATCCAGGAAGTTTGATCCGGTGTAAGTGCTTTGTGTTAAAATTTTGATGCCATCCTGAGGCCGAGAGTTGATGTACAGTTTTTAAAGAGCATGAGAGACCTGCTCTCAGATCTCCTATAATCAACACATTAATGAACAAACACAATGTCAGACAAATGGACTATTGATGTCTCACCTGCAGCATTAGATCACAGACCGACGGCCATGAGGAGGGAACAGCAGGGCTGCTTTGGCACAGCTTTAATACTCAGTGTTGGGGGAAATTACTTTGATAAGTAATGCATTTCTACCTTTGATGGAAAGTAATATTACATTACTCTTACGTTACTTACACCTTGGGTGTGCATTATTTTTATATTATTCCGCAGGGTTACCACACCTCAAAACATTGATCAGATGATGTATTTCAAGACATTTGTCAGGATGTGTCCTTAACCCTCTGGGGTTCTTCATTTATGGGTCACTCTCAGGACCTTCGGGTCAAAAATGACCCGGAGGGCGGGATTAAGATAAAAAAAGATTTGAGTAAAATCAATTTAATATATTTTTGTTCAATAATATTTTTTCTTTTCTTTTTTGGTGTTTTGAGATAATTTTATGATTTATAATTAATATTTATGCAATGATTATGACCCATTTTTTCCCATTGAATATAATGAAAAATGTATATATATATATATATATATATATATATATATATATATATATATACATTTTTTTATTAAAGCTGTATTTCATTTTAGAGTCAAGCCTAGGCCTCATGAAAGCAATTTTTTTAATGAGATCGGTGCCATCCGGTGGACACATTGAGCATTTTTTATCGCGCAATAGCACATTTTTACCACTATAGTGGATCTTGCGTTTTATAAATTTTTTTTAAAAATCGTAGCTTCATTGGAATGGTCCGAAACTTGGTGACTTTATTGGTAATTGGTATATGAACACCATAACAAATTGGGGACAGGATTTGAAAAGTCTAAGTAGTCGTAAAAAAAATAGTCACATTCAGGACCTTCGGGTCAAAAATGACCCCCATAGGAAATGAATGGGAAATTGGCAAAAATTTAGTTTTTTTGTGCATACAATCTACAAATCAGCCAGGATGCAGAAAAAAAGGACTCAACAGTGAAGGGGTGAATCTCTAAAACATCAAGAGTGCAAAACAGACAAAAAAACTCACACACACACACACTTATACGCACAAAAACACACGCACACACATATTAACGCGTGCCATTCCAAAAGCTAATTGTGTTTTTGTGTGTGTGAGTTTTTTTGTATGAGGAACATTCTTTTTTGGTGAAGCCTCCCTACATGTGAGGTGAAGATCAAATTTTGTGGTGATAGCATAAAGTAATCAAAAGTTACGGCATTTGGAACACCCCCTAATGGGATTATTTTTAATTGCTCCTCCATGAGGAATATCTCGTGATCAATGCAATGCATTTTCTACTATCTGTGCATGTTTCATGAAGTTATGAGCGAAAACGCCACGTGAAATCTATATTTGTTTTTAGTTAGCACCTGTGCGCATATAGAGTTTTATTGTTCATAACTCCGTGAGGAACGTCTTGTGATCACCGTAAAGAATTATGTTGACTTTGGACTAATTTTAATTGTGAGAATCTGCCATAAATAAAGATGTGCCATTTTCTGCGATCCATGAATTTATGAGCGAAAACGCCACGGGAAATCTATATTTGTTTTTAGATAGGGCCTGTGCGCATATTAAGCAATTTGTGCAGACTCGTCAGAGGGTGAAAACAACACAACAGGAGCATGTTGGAGGCTTGATCTGAACGTGTAACATCTCTGATTTTGTATGCAAAAAGAATTATTGTGCTACTCATTTCTTTTCAGTTTCTATTGGCTCTTAAACAGATACATAAATGGGAGAACGGGTTTAAAGGGTTAGTTCACCCAAAAATGAAAATTCTGTCATTAATTACTCACCCTCATGTTGTTCGACACCCGTAAGACCTCCGTTCATATTCGGAACACAAATGAAGATATTTTAGTTGAAAGCTGATGCTGAGAAAGGCTTCAGACAGGCCTCCATTGGTATTCAGTACATTTACACTCCCAAGACCCATAAAAGGCACTTAAAACGTCGTTACAAAGTCCATCTCACCACAGTGGCTCTAAAATAATTTTACGAAGCGACGACAATAGTTTTTGTGTGCAAAAAAAAAATCTAAATAATGACTTTATTCAACCTCTTCTTGTCTTCCGTGTGTGCCTCCACGACGCATGCGCGAGAATATGACGTAGCGCCGGGGTTCGGGAATCCATGAAATGCACACTTAAGCCCCATTTTGAGAACTACGCCGAGACCTAAAGCACGATCAATGTAGAATTCAACAGCTTAGACACGCGCGTCTTCCTCTGCTCGTAAACAAATCCCTTCTGGGTCATGTGTCCGAACGCCGGATCTACGTCATATTCTCGCGCATGCGCCGTGGAGGCACACACGGAAGACAATAACAAGTTGGATAAAGGCGTTATTTAGATTTTTTTTTGCGCACAAAAACTATTGTCGTCGCATCGTAAAATTATTTTAGAGCCACTGTGGTGAGATGGACTTTGTAACGACGTTTTAAGTGCCTTTTATGGGTCTTGGGAGTGTAAATGTACTGAATGCCAATGGAGGCCTATCTGAAGCCTTTCTCAGCCGTCAGCTTTCAACTAAAATATCTTCATTTGTGTTCCTAAGATGAACGGAGGTCTTACGGGTGTCGAACGACATGAGGGTGAGGAATTAATGACAGAATTTTCATTTTTGGGTGAACTAACCCTTTAATGTAGTTAATGTAAAGGGTTAATGTAGTTGAGAGAGAGAGAGAGAGAGAGAGAGAGATTAAGCGTGTGTGAATGACCTGAGTCTGTGTGTCTCTCAGTGTTTGGCAGCAGCGTCTCTACTAATAGTGAAACTAAGTTTATCTGCTTCAAGAACAGAGGCGTTATTCCCTAACTAGTGATAAATGTCATGTAGCTTTTAAGTTGCTGAACTATTTTACTGATAAACAGGCACGTGCAGAGGGGGGGGCTTTGGGTGCTCGAGCCCCTGCCCTTTTTCAAAATGAATCAAAAGTGCCCCTCTCAGACAAATATCAATGATAATATCGTGGTCAATAAAACGAAATAAATGTAATTATTATAACATGACAATGTATACAATGGTAACGAACGGCTCAAAAGTCGGACAATTTATGTTGAGGCGTTGCCGTAACGCGTTGCTATGGGTCGCGTGCGTTTTGATTGACAGCTGATTTTCCTCTGTTCGGAAGCGGCTCTCGAGCCAAATATGGTCCTTTCAGAGAGTGTGTGGCCTTACGGGAAAAAAGTAAACCAATTTTTTTTTTTCATCCATAATCAAAGCTAATGTGTTGATTTAATTACAAATCTATATATTATATATTTTAAAGTATTACACAATTCACCAATGCCCGTTTGTCATGTATATACACCAACCAATCGTGATCTGGCAAAGCAAGTTCAAATTCCATTGGGCGATGTGAAACGGTAATTTTCTGTTCTTATTCAGAAATCGGATGAAAATGACACGGACAGACGAACTAACGTTTGTGGAACAATTTCCTGCGGTTTGTCTCATTTTATAAATTGCATCACTGACAAAATGGATTTTAACAAACAAATCCCTGCACAAAACCATGCAGCAGCAGCAAAAGTCGCATTAATGGTAAGTGTTAAATTCACTTGTATTTATGTATATTGATACACCGTTTACCATTTCATGAAACTATCAAAGTTAACAAACCCCACGTGCCACCGGCACCTATACAGGCCTATTATGTGAAGTGTAGGCAGGCGAAATGGTTACGTGAAAGGACTTTATTATATTACCATTTTTGAATATTATGCAGCATTATGAAAGTCTCTTATGTTCATCAAGCCTGCATTTATTTGATAAAAAACAGCAATATTGTGAAATATTATTAAAATAATGGTTTTCTATTTTAAAATAATTTAAAATATAATTTATTCCTGTGATCACAGCTGTATTTTCAGCATCATTACTCCACTCTTCAGTGTCACATGATCATTCAGAAATCATTCTAATATGAGGATTTAATGTCAATGATGGAAACTGTGATACTATTTTCAAGATTCTTTTATTAATAAAAAGTTAAAAAGAACATAATGTAATAAAATTTCACAATATTAGGCTACTTTTTTTTTTTCTGTATTTTTGATTAAATAAATGCAGGCTTGATGAGCATAAGGATATATATATATATATATATATATATATATATATATATATATATATATATATATATATATATATATATATATATATATATATATATATATATATATATATATATATATATATATATTTACATATTGCCCCTTTTTTACATTTGAGCCCCTGCCCCTGAAGAACTCTCTGCACGGCCCTGCTGATAAACTCATCAGAGCAGCACTGACAAAACGTTTCTGTGCGAGTGTGTGTCCGTACTGTATGTGTGTGTGTGTGTGCTTTTGAGTTGTCCATACATAATAAAGCGCAGTTTTGTGGCAAATTTTTTTATTTTTTTTTATTATATTGTTATATTTATTTGCTCGGTCAGTGTCGCTGTGTGTTTTGGTTCTTTTGCTGTTGTCGGCTGTAAGGACCTTTTGAAATAACTGAAATCATTTGGCGGAGTGAAATGGAACTGTAATGCGGTCAAGACCTGCTGGAACTACTTTAGCCATGCGTTTCCCTGAAAATAACTGCACACCTTAGAACGTTCGTCAACCAATCAGATTCAAGCATTCAACAGCCCTGTAAAATAACTTAAAACTTTTTTTTTTTTTTATATGCATTTAACTATTTTCATTCATTTTGAGGCATACTGAATCTGTTTTTGTGCAAGTGAGATGAAATGCATGCTCACATTTAGTCTAGAACTACAATACCCATGTCTGCACCTCCGCCTGATTTCTCTCAACATGCGGACAGGAGAGCTGTCAGTCAATACATGGGAAAGCAAAGTAACTTCAGTTACTTATTTAAGTGTATATAGCCTAATTTAAAGTAACTCAGATATTTTGTTGTAAATTTAAAACTGTTACATTTTACTAGTTACTTGAAAAAGTGATTATTCAATTCACATTTATTTGTATAGCGCTTTTCCCAATATCGTTTCAAAGCAGCTTCACAGAAAATGTATGCATCTACATTACAATTTAAAGTGTTTTGTCCACGTTATGCATTTCAGAAATGTACATACACAAAGCACATAGATTAGCTAACAATGTATTATTAATCAATATAATAATTAAATTAAGGCAGAGAAATAAGTGAAATAAGAATACATGTTGTTAATGAATAGGGTATAAAGAAATGAGCATGGGTGCGTGTTGATGCAGAGCTGCAATGTGGGATTTAATGTTGAGTGCACTCAATAATGTCCACTATGGTTTCGGACACTACTACAAATGGCTGTCCCCTCAAATAATTTGTACACTCTAAAAATGCTGGGTTAAAAATAACCCAAGTTAGGTTGAAAATGGACTAACCCAGCGATTGGGTTGTTTTAAGCAAACATTTAACCCAACCACATGGTTAAAACAACCCAAATGCTGGGTTAGTCCATTTTCAACCCAACTTGGGTTATTTTTAACCCAGCATTTTTTAGAGTGTATAGGGGGCGTTTTCGGATTCAGCCTAGGAGTCGTCTCTTCACAGGTGTTGGTCATCTGCAGTCTTTATGAGAGGCTGGAGACAGACTGGAGCTGAAGGACTCTAGTTACCTCGGGATGGGCGTCCCGAGATAAAACAGAACAGGAAAATAATTAGCGTAGCTGATGTTCAAAGCATTAAGCAAAGACAATCATGTGCACTGATATAACTATAGAGTACAAGGTTATGAGAGTGCCTGGCTAAAGAGATCTTTAATCCAGATTTAAACTGGAGGAGTGAGTCTGAGCCCCGAACATTATTAGGAAGGCTATTCCATAGTTCAGGTGCCAAAAATTAAAACGTTCTTCATCCTTTAGTGGACTTACACTCACCTAAAGGATTATTAGGAACACATACTAATACTGTGTTTGACCCCCTTTCGCCTTCAGAACTGCCTTAATTCTACAGGGCATTGATTCAACAAGGTGCTGAAAGCATTCTTTAGAAATGTTGGCCCATATTGATAGGATAGCATCTTGCAGTTGATGGAGATTTGTGGGATGCACATCCAGGGCACGAAGCTCCCGTTCCACCACATCCCAAAGATGCTCTATTGGGTTGAGATCTGGTGACTGTGGGGGCCATTTTAGTACAGTGAACTCATTGTCATGTTCAAGAAACCAATTTGAAATGATTGGAGCTTTGTGACGGTGCATTATCCTGCTGGAAGTAGCCATCAGAGGATGGGGACATGGTGGTCATAAAGGGATGGACATGGTCAGAAACAATGCTCAGGTAGGCCGTGGCATTTAAACGATGCCCAATTGGCACTAAGGGGCCTAAAGTGTGCCAAGAAAACATCCCCCACACCATTACACCACCACCACCAGCCTGCACAGTGGTAACAAGGCATGATGGATCCATGTTCTCATTCTGTTTACGCCAAATTCTGACTCTACCATCTGAATGTCTCACAGAAATCGAGACTCATCAGACCAGGCAACATTTTTCCAGTCTTCAACTGTCCAATTTTGGTGAGCTTGTGCAAATTGTTGCCTCTTTTTCCTATTTGTAGTGGAGATGAGTGGTACCCGGTGGGGTCTTCTGCTGTTGTTGCCCATCCGCCTCAAGGTTGTGTGTGTTGTGGCTTCACAAATGCTTTGCTGCATACCTCGGTTGTAACGAGTGGTTATTTCAGTCAAAGTTGCTCTTCTATCAGCTTGAATCAGTCGGCCCATTCTCCTCTGACCTCTAGCATCAACAAGGCATTTTCGCCCACAGGACTGCCGCATACTGGATGTTTTTCCCTTTTCACACCATTCTTTGTAAACCCTAGAAATGGTTGTGCGTGAAAATCCCGGTAACTGAGCAGATTGTGAAATACTCAGACCGGCCCGTCTGGCACCAACAACCATGCCACGCTCAAAATTGCTTAAATCACCTTTCTTTCCCATTCTGACATTCAGTTTGGAGTTCAGGAGATTGTCTTGACCAGGACCACACCCCTAAATACATTGAAGCAACTGCCATGTGATTGGTTGATTAGATAATTGCATTAATGAGAAATTGAACAGGTGTTCCTAATAATCCTTTAGGTGAGTGTAGATATCTTAGGTACTACCAGAAGCCCAGAGTTTAGTGATCTTAAAGATGGTGATGGGTTATAAGGCGATAGAAGATCACTGGAGCTAAACTGTGTAGGGCCTATATAGATGTGAACTCGTGTTGCTTGTAATGCTTTACCCCAACAGTGTCAATAGTTGTCGAACACTGTGGTGGAATAGACATCAGGGTTTTTTATTACAGTGTTAAAAGACTGAAGCAGCCACCAGAAAATATCAAGTGCTTTTTTAAAGCAGCTAACACCTTGTCTGATGTGATCATGATTGATGCAATTAATCTATGATTTATGAATAATTTTAGCAAATGGTTTTACCTTTTTTTTTCCCACAATGCCATTTTTAAAAGTATTTAAATGTTAGTGAGAAAAAGTGAGACTTCAGTTGTTATTTAGTCCACTAGTTCGTTATCTTGATTAGTGATCTACTGTAGTAACAACACAATTTGAAATGATTCTTCATTTTTTCATAATTTGTTTGAATTTTTTCAAAATCATAAAATATACTCTCAGACTTTTGGACTATTTTACTAAGGTAAGTGGCACAACATTTATTCATTTGAATGATTTTCAGTGTTTTTGAAAGAAGTCTCTTCTGCTCACCAAAGCTGCATTTATTTGATCGAAAATACAGTATAAACAGTAATATTGTGAAATATTATTTCCGTACTTTATGTAAAATGCCTGTTTTCTATTTGAATATATTTTAACATGTATTTGTTAGCTTGTAAACAAACGTAATTGCAATTTTTATCGCACAATTTTGTCTTTTTTCCCCCAGAATTGTGAGTTTATCTCAATTCAGATTTTGTAACTCGTGATTGCACTGCAGGAATAATTGTGAGATAAAAAGTTGCTATACCTTTTTTTAATTTAACTTTCCACAAAAAGCTGAATGTTCAGCATAATTACTCCAGTCTTCAGTGTCACATGATCCTTCAGAAATCATTCTGATATGATGATTTGCAAGAAACATTTATGATTATTATCAGTGTTGAAAACAGTTGTGCTGCTTCATATTTTTGTGCACAACTTGATATATTTTTTCAGGATCCTTTGAGAAAAGAACAGCATTTATTTGAAATATTTTACTGTATTTTTGATCAATTTAATGCATCTTTGCTTTATAAAAATATTAATTTATTTTACGTGTATACGTGGAATGCTGCTCAGCCAATCAAAGTTTAGGACTGAAATATAAAATAAATTAAACCTTTTGCTCCTAAAGTTTAACAAATAGTTTATACAAATTAATTTCTGTGATGGAAAAACAAGAGAGAAAGTATTAATAATAACTGGTTATGTTGTAGTCAATGTATGCTTTTTTTTTGTTGTTGTTGCATATAACATAATATCTAGCTATAGTTTAAAAAAGCATAACCTTCTTAGCTTTGACAGTTTTGTCGATTTGAATGATGTCAGACTGGTTTTTAAATGAATCTCTGTTTTCTGAACTGGTCAGTTGGTGTCAGAGTTCACGCAGGGCAAACACACGAGCCACTATCTGTATTGTCCCAAACTATAAGACATCTTTTGATCAGTCTGCTTTTTCGGCAAAGGGGCCAAAACTCTGGAATGCTTTACCTACTAAAATTTAAAACTAGAAGCAATGCTTTTTACAGAGCACTTAAACAATGGTTAAAGCAACAGTGCTCACATAAATAGCTTACCACTGGGTTATTGTCTGATCATGTTGCCTTTCCTTTATAGTCTATGTATGAAAATAAATTTCAATATAATTTTTTTTTCTTTTTTTAATTATTTGGTATTTTTGGTTTTCCTTTACTTCTTTTTCCCTTTTTTTTATTACATTTACATTTAGTCATTTAGAAGACGCTTTTATCCAAAGCGACTTACAAATGAGGGCAATAGAAGCAACTAGAGCAGTCAAGGGCAACAATATGCAAGTGCTGTAACAAGTCTCAGTTAATCTAGCACAGAACAGATTTTTTTTTTTTTTTTTTTAATAAATTAGACAGACAGAAAATGAATAGAATGATAAGTGCTCTTCTTGATTGGTCAGGTGCTGCTGGAAGAGATGTGTCTTTAGATGTTTTTTGAAAATGGCTACAGACTCGTATTATTAGTATTCGTATTATGACTCGTATTATTAGTATCATTATTAAGCTTTATTCATTTTTTTTGTATTATTATTATCCTTTCTAAAAAAGCCTCCCGTGGACAGGTGATGAAAATTAGCATGTGTGCTAAAACACTTAAGCCAAAGCATGTGGTGGTTCATCCAATGTAATTATGTCGACGTCAAATAAATCTAATAAATAAATAAAAATAGTTTTTGCCACATAATTTTGTCAGATACATACCTTAACCATGTTCAATATTTTGTGCTTCCTTCATATTTAACATTTTTAAAAATACAAAACTATTTTGATAGTTCAATCAACTGGTCATTAAAACCAAATATTCCCTCCGGACATCACTTTTTTTTTTGGCCAGTGCTGTATATAATAAGCTATCAATCCATATATTCGACAGGCTCATATTATTTCCTAGCGGACTTAGTCAGCTAAAAAAGAGTGCATGACCGTGATAAAATCTGTTCTAGAAGCCCCTGTTGTAATGATGATGAGTTCCTAGTAAAATCAAATGGAGCGTCCCGCAGGGGCCACAGGGCCCTCCTCCCGCGGCCTCTCATTGGACCCGAGCTGGATCACTTATGAGCGGGCGTTCGTCTTTGACCGGAATGCCTGTGGCTTTCAGAGCCGCTGTGGAGATGGAAGTGAGGAAGTCATGCTGCCAACCTTCAATATGAGCGCGTAAAAGTCACTCCCGGGAGAGTTTATTTGCTCCTAAAGAACTCTGACTAGTTTTCGCGCTAGTGCCACAGGATACGAAGTGATTTTTACGATTTTTTTCTCAGGATACACGCGTTTTTCGGACGCATTTCACGCGCGCACACTGCGCTGGAGATCCCGATGTCCGAGAAAAGCCATCATGTCAGCATGAGTTAGACGAGTCCCCAACTCGAGACAGACTTTGAACGCGTTTGATTTGCACGAAGGGAGAGCTTAACTGGAAGTTTACACCTCGTGACACATGCAGGACGCATGGAGGATCCAGAGTAAGGGTGCTCGAAGGATGCCGTCCCGTCCCGGATCCAGGACATCTGACTGCTGGATGCTGCGGTTCGTCTGAGAGCGATGGCTTCTGAGGTTGTGTGTGGTCTGATCTTCAGGGTGCTGTTGCCGGTGTGTCTGGCGGCAGGTGAGTGTCTCCATCAACACTTGTTTCACTGTTTGATCCTGTGCGGAAGGTTTGGCGCAGGGTCTCCGTTACGCAGCAGGTGCGGGGATCCTGCTGCTCTTCATCTGTGGGATTTGAGGAAAAACTGCTAACTTGTGAATTAAAGGAAGTTAAAAGAAGTTTGAGTGTGCAGAAAGGAATACCGCACATCGTTAGTGGTGTGTAGTATATGTGCCATTCCTTAATTTTTCCATTTATAAACTCAAAATGTAATATTCACTGTAAAAATGACCGATAAATCATGGAAACATGTTTTTACATTATTTTAACTCATCAAATGAATCCAAGCAATTGAAACTTTTTTTCTGAGTTACGAGATTCAACTCGATTTAAGTTGACATTACTTGTGCATTCAATTTGATTACTTAAAATTAATTTAAGGCAGCAACTGAACAAGTTTTTAAGTTTAAATACGATTGAATTCTTTCCACTTTTGGTAGAAATAATTTTTGTAAAATGTTGAAATATATATACATACATTTTATATAATTATACAATTATGTATATATAAATACACACACATGCATGTATATATTTAAGATTTTTTTTTATATTTATATATCAAATATTTATATATAATATAAATTAGGGTGAATTCAGGGTGATTGGGACACTTTTTGCCATTGAGATGACTTGGAAAAAGTGTCCGAATCACCCTGAATTCACCCTACATATACAGTATATACATGAGTATGTATTTATATACATAATAATAATTAGAAAAAAAAAATGCTGGGTTAAAAACAACCCAAGCTGGGTTGAAAATGGACACACCCAGCGATTGGGTTGTTTTAACCCAGCGGTTGGGTTAAATGGGTTTGTCCATTTTCAACCCAACTTGGGTTGTTTTTAACCCAGCATTTTTTAGAGTGTATACACAGTACCTGCACATATATTATGTAAACATGAATATTTTGGATGTGATTAATCGATTTGACAGCACTAATTTAGTATATATATATATATATATATATATATATATATATATATATATATATATATATATATATATATATATATATATAATTTATTTATTTTTGAGCCCAAGTGCAAGAAAAGTGTCTAAGAAAAGCACACTGGCGAGACTGGGGCTAGTTGTCACGCTTTTAATATAGTGATAGTGAATATTTCTCAGGGGTTTTTTTTATTTTATGTAATTTTGTTCTGCTGTGGAAAATGTTCAGCAACATCTGCTTTTAAAATCTTTTGTTGGCTATTTAAGGGGTTTTATTAGCGTTATAAATCACAAAACAATTAATGAAAGGGGTTAAATTGTTGTTTTTGGCTCATAAATTGCAATTAATGAGTTTTTAATTAATTTAATTTGTAATGTTGTTTTTGAGGACGGTTGTTAACTGTGGAAGTGTTAGCGAAAACAACTTTTGACTCAAAACCTTAAAGTTGCTGAAATATAGACTTAAACGTATGCATAATTCATTATTTTAATTTCAGTGAGATTTTGGCTCTGATTAGGGAAATGGCGTTTTACAATAATTAGACAATTCTCTGGTTGCTCCATGCGTCCATTTTGTTTTAATAGAGTAATGCCATTTTTGTCAGACAGCTTTATCCCTGATCTTAATGTCATCTAATGTAAAACATACACAGGCTAAATGATCCATCGAAAGAATCCGAGTTTGACTTGATCTATATTTTCCTGTCATTGTGGCTGGTTAACTGTGGTGTGTATCTGATAATGAGTGTTTGCTGAGTTGTTGTCATAGATTATTGACAGAGTGATACAGTGAAACCCCTCAGAGTGTTTTAAAGAGACACTCGACACCGTTGACTTCTGCATAAAACATATGTTTGTTTTATTCATTTATTTAAAAAAATTCAATTGATTCCAATTGGCCCTTTATAGGGATGATTATTGAAACATTTGAATTTTTTCCTCCATAATAGTGTTATAAATTTTTAGACACAAATGTCAAATCATTTCTGTCTGTATGTTCTTGACGGATGTGACTCGTTATTAAATGCAATGGTTAATAAACATTTACTTTTTAACAGGGAACTAAATCATTCTACTAATGTCTTCTAAAAAAAAAAGATTTTAAGAATGTTTAAATATTGGTACTGGAAAGTAAGACAAAATACTGAGCAAAACAGTGAAATAACAGTAACGTCTGAAGGGTCAGTGTGAAGTGTGTGTTAGTTTTGAGAACATCTTATTCCCCAATGTTGTACTCACTGTTTTTACTTACCATCGCTTTTACCATCATGAAATTAATCTAGAAGCTTTACAGTCTGTTTAAGAGTCTTAATCGGATCTGTGGTTGCCCACAATTAATCCACATTCACATTTCCTCTTATTTCTATATAATTAACCCTCAGAAATTCACACATGCACGCGGACACACACTCGTTCTCTCAGGCGGATTCTTCCTATAGGTAGATAAGATCCACTTATATAAGATGGTAATGTATCTCTTGACAGCCTAAGTCTTTTCCTTCTTTTTTCTTCCAAACGCGATTGCCAAGCCGTGGAGCATCTCCATTAATCGCTGGAAAGTCGTTTTAACTGCATGAATTAATAATGTGGCATCAGAGGGGAGAAGAATCGGCTGCCCATTATCGTAAACACCTTTAATATTTGATGATTTTATTTTTTCGGTTGAAGTAGTACTGAGCAAAGGTCATCCGCTGGAAACATAACCGAGCTCGGACAGGAACACTAAATGCTCATGTTCGGACATCAGCACTAACTGAGATCAACATTCTCCCACCATTCTGAATAGACAATTCAACAGAACAGACAGCATACGTTTAAAAAAAAAAAAAACATATGCAATTCATTTTAATCATTGTTTTTTACAAACTCTTGAATGATTCACTCTCAGAAAAAAAGGTACAAAAGCTGTCACTGGGATGGTATACCCTTATTATGTACACTTTAGTTACAAAGGTGTAGTTTTTAAACAGTGACAGCTTTTGTACCTTTTTTTCTGAGAGTGTTGAATGAATCGCTCATAAAGACTTGTTTCATTATTGGATAAATCAGTGTTTTTGAACAAATCTCTTGAATGAATGATTCAATGACTCGCTCAAAAAGACTTAATTTGTTTCATTACTGGATGGATCAGTGTTTTTAAACGAATCTCTTGAGTGAATGATTCCATGACTCACTCATAAATACTTCACTTGTTTCATTACTGGATGAATCAGTGTTTTTGAACGAATCTCTTGAGTGAATGATTCAATGACTCGCTCATAAAGGCATCACTTGTTTCATTACTGGATGAATCAGTGTTTTTGAACGAATCTCTTAAATTTAAAAATTCCATGACTCACTCATAAATACTTCACTTGTTTCAATACTGGATGAATCAGTGTTTTTGAACGAATCTCTTGAGTGAATGATTCAATGACTCGCTCATAAAGACTTAATTTGTTTCATTACTAAATGAATCAGCCTTTTTATTTGAATCTCTTGAGTGAATGATTCCATGACTCACTCATAAAGACTTCACTTGTTTCATTACTGGATGAATCAGTGTTTTTGAACGAATCTCTTGAGTGAATGATTCAATGACTCGCTCATAAAGGCATCACTTGTTTCATTACTGGATGAATCAGTGTTTTTGAACGAATCTCTTGAGTGAATGATTCCATGACTCACTCATAAAGACTTCACTTGTTTCATTACTGTAAGAATCAGTGTTTTTGAACAAATCTCTTGAATAAATGATTCAATGACTCGCTCAAAAAGACTTAATTTGTTTCATTACTGAATGAATTAGTGTTTTTAAACGAATCTCTTGAGTGAATGATTCCATGTCTCACTCATAAAGACATCACTTGTTTCAATACTGGATGAATCAGTGTTTTTGAACGAATCTCTTGAATTAATGATTAAATGACTCACTCATAAAGACTACACTTGTTTCATTACTAGATGAATCAGCATTTTTGAACAAATCTCTTGAATGAATGATTCAATGATTCCCTCCTAAAGACTTAACTTGTTTCATCTCTGCTGTTTCTCGTAATTAATTGTGAAATTTACTTTAAGTTTCTGAGTGAAAATTGTTTCTACCCCCATTTTTTTCTTCAGTGTACCAGTGCAACACCCTGCCTCATTATCAATACTACTATACTATATATATTTAAGCTGTACTTTATACTATACCATAACTATATTTCAATACTGTAAAAACATATTTTGTTTGTTTTTACAAACTGAGGGACAGGTTGAATTCTATTGAAGTGTCTCTCCTAAACGTCTGTGGTTTACTTCAGAAAATGTAAAGTGTAGTTCACATGCTGTCACTCTGAGCTCCTCTGAAAAGGCTTTCAGCTCTGGAGAAACATCAATTATTCCTGAGATGGATCATGGTTTGGACGCGGTCGGTGTGTGGTTTTGCTACTGTCTCTGAAGGAATTACATGAGCGTTGTGAAGGAATTAAGCAGTGATTTTGATTTAGCCACATTTTCATTACCATCTCAAGTTAACTGTCCATGTCAGAAGCATCATGTTAAAAAGAGATTAGATGGATTTGTGTGTGCTGTGCTGTATGTGATGAATTAGTACAGAATATTTGATGCATTCTCTGTTCTTTAGGGATTATTTTGGCCTGTTTTGTAAACTAGGTTTCTTACAGCGTGGTGTAAAACTCCCTGCCATAATGTTTTCAACTTTTCAAAAGTGTTTGAAGTGTGTGAGTGTCCTCAGGTGACCCGATCCGGATTAAACTTGTGTCTAACCGTGTGTTTTCCTCTGGATTTGCTGTGCTGCTGGTTTTATTAACAGGATGAATGTCTGTGCTGTAATCTATAAGACTGAGTTTAATGGCCTCCATCTCTGTGTTTAGTGGTCCTATACTTATCTCTCTCGCTCCAGTGTGTCTGCTGTCCGCGTGAACCAATGGCAGAGCAGTTTTTCTGTCAAATGCTCAATATTTTAACAGCCCCCAAATGATATGACCTCGGTTGCACATAGCTGATAGTTAATTAATCTTATGCATTACTATACTGTGCATCTCTCTCTCTCTTTCTCTCTCTCTCACTAACACACACACACACACACACACACACACACACACACACACACACACACACACACACACACACACACACACACACACACACACACACACACACACACACAATTCAATTTTGTGTGTGTCTGTGTACAATGCATATATAATTGAATATATGTACTGTATATCAGTGGTGTTTTAAAATGAGTTGGCAAAGTCCTCACATTTGTATATATCAGATATAAATGTATGTCCCTGTTACACTTAATTTTCCTGGTTAATTAAAACATTACATATAAAAGAGAGACCAAAAATAAATCCTTCCAAAAGAAAACCTTATCCCGAGATGTTTTTGGACACAGAATGTAGCGTATATCCCGTCCGAATGATGGCCAAACTTTACTGATGGTTTATGAGGTTTATTACATCGTTTTCCACAAAAAAAAAAATAATCGTAAGAGCTGAACAAACAAACAAAGCATAAGTGCGCATTAACGTCTCATTCACAAACTCTCTCTCTCTAGCCCTCTCTCCGTGGCATTACCATTAACATACACAGCAAATTACACAAAAACACTCACAGTAAACAAACATATACACAGACTATATGCTTTTCAGGGGTGCAGTTAATAACTGGTGAACTTTGTATCTGCAAAACTCCAATAAACTGTGTGCGAGCTCTCCCTTTACTACCCGTAGACTATAACACCCGTCAAAATAGGAGTCCTCCTTATAAGACAGATAATGCAGACCTTTAAACATATCTAAACTCACAGAAATAAAATGGGAATAAAATAAATATGGTGAGAGATTAATTTGGAAGCAATGGTTTACAGATCTCAATGCAAACGGTAGAAGCCTCTTGTTACGATCGCAGATGATAACATCCAGGATCAACACTGTTCATGTACCGCAGGGTAAGATTACATAAATTCACATTTAATCAGTTTAATATGGAGAGATGCACTGAAATGTAGACGTTCGTGTTTCTGACCTACACCGTTGCATGAGAACAGTTAGTTATAGTTAGCCTGGTTTGTACGTTAGCAGGGAATTACTAACTTTAATAGTAACTTACTGAGAGTATGACAACCAGAAAATCCTCTCAGGATCCCTGGAATCAGTGTTACAGTACCTCAGGCACGATGTTTACCATTTTTGTAGCATAAACACCATCAAACTGATGACAGCTTCGGATTTTCCAATGTTTCTCTATGGCGCTGAAACCTAAAGATGTCCGAGTTCTGGTCCCAGCGCAACTGATACTCAACTGCCATTGGCTCATTGGCGTTCGATGGGAGGGGCTTACCGATAGGTCAATTGCGCTCTCAAGGCTGTTGGACATGCGGTATTAGAGGTAAAAAATTATATAAATACTGTTCGGTTTCTCGCACAAACCGATCGGTTCGTGTCTTAATACATCAATGTCAATTTTTTTACTCTCATAGATTTTGTTACCAGTCACATGCATTATACGACTGACAGACTGCAACGGTTGGAGTTAAAAATCTTCATTTGTGTTCTACTGAAGAAACAAAAGGCCTATTCGGACGGTAATTGTTTCTCGTGGGTTCATAAGGTGTTTTCATCATTGACAGGGGCTAGTCTGTGTTTTTATTGCCATCTGAATCCAGAATGTCAGTGTTTTTCTCCCACCACCTGCGTGAAAATCCCCGGCCGAATTACCTACTGCTCTAAGACAAACACCAGGTTGTGTGGTCATTTAATTGCCGTCTGAATCCACATCTCTGAGTTTAAGAATATAAAACTTCAAAATTCACTGTTTATATCCTTTTTGACCCCTGCAGAGCACCGTACGGTTGCGCTTTGCTGTAATTTGGATTACAGATCTAGACTTTCAATACTGAAATGCTGGCAAATATTTACAAGAGCAATATATTTAATCACCGCTCCAAAAATAAAAAGAAGAAAAGCACCTAAACATTTGAATGGGCCGTTATTACGGCAGCGATTATATCTGTTTTAATAACCATCATCGTGTAAATAAGAGGCTGTATTCACTCATTTCCGCTCATTTCCATGTGGAATAAAATGACATCCTTTAGATTGAGATAAAATGCAAGACAGAAACCATTTTAACTATAATGTGCGTCTATATATCTTCCTATTTTTAAACAGATTTAAATAATTAATTATTAGGATATTATTTTCCTATTATTAAATTAAATATGCATTTATTCTTATTATACCAAGCATATGACATTTTATTTACAGCATAAATCATGTTATTGAGCATGTGACAGCTCGTTCCCAGGATCACAAACCTTGCTCCTCCACCGGGAATAAATCACATCCGAATGCTCGAGTTTATCTCTGAGGTGGCATGATGCACATTTATTTTTACAGATTTCCACATGAGAAACAATTACCGTCCGAATAGGGTTGAAGTCCCCTATATCTTGGATGCCCTGGGGGTAAGCAGATACACATCAAATTTGCATTTTTGGGTGACCTATCCCTTTAAGTTAACGAGTTAACTTTGATGAACGCTACCACAAAGTGGGAAGCTCAAGATTTCATCTTCACGAGTTGGGGGCGCGTCAGTGAGAAACATGGCGGAATACCATTTATAATTAGCAATCACATTGTCAGGCTTTTTTATTTATAACAAAATAAGATCATTCCCTGCACAAAATGTAATAGCCTTGTAATATAGCATTAGCATAATATGTAACGATCAAGTTTACGTCCAGCTGTAACTTTACCTGCAGGTGTCGCTGTTGGACAGTCTTACTTTATAAAAACAAGTGACTTTTACACTTTTAAATGTTGCTGAAGTAACTATGTAGCTAATCAAATATTTTCTAATTATATATAGGGAAGCGGGGCACAACCTAACGCGGGGTTAGTTGTAACGTGCATGTTTTAACACTTTCCACACATGCCAGAATGACGAAACTTAGTGTATTTACTAGTTGCCATATCAACATTATTTAGAGAAAAAATAGCGCCAAAATTAAAAAATCTCTGGAAGATATCACTGAACATGTATTTAACCATAGCAAAAGTCAATTTCTTACTTAAAGGGTTAGTTCACCCAAAAATGAAAATTCTGTCATTAATTACTCACCCTCATGTCGTTGGACACCCGTCAGACCTCCGTTCATCTTCAGAACACAAATGAAGATATTTTAGTTGAAATCTGATGGCTCTGAAAGGCCTCCATTGGCTCAATGGCACGGTTCACTCTCAAGACCCTTAAAAGCTACTAAAGACGTCGTTACAAAGTCCATCTCACTACAGTGGCTGTACAATAACTTTATGAATCGGCGAGAATAGTTTTTGTGCGCAAAAAAACCCTAAATAACGACTTATATAGTGATGACGATTTCAAAACACGGCCTCATGAAGCTTCGAAGCGTTATGAATCAGTGAGTCGATTCATGATTCGGATCACGTGTCAAATCGCCAAACTGCAGAAATTTGGCGATCCAAACTGCTGATTCGACTCACTGATTCATAACGCTTCGAAGCTTCATGAGGCCGTGTTTTGAAATCGTCATCACTATATAAGTCGTTATTTAGGGTTTTTTTGTGCACAAAAACTATTCTCGTCACTCCATAAAGTTATTGTAGAACCACTGTAGTGAGATGGACTTTGTAACGACGTCTTTAGTACCTTTTAAGGGTCTTGAGAGTGTAAAGTGCATTGTGTCAATGGAGGCCTTTCAGAGCCATCAGATTTCAACTAAAATATCTTCATTTGTGTTCTGAAGATGAACGGAGGTCTTACGGGTGTCGAACGACATGAGGGTAAGTCATTAATGACAGAATTTTCATTTTTGAGTGAACTAACCCTTTAACGAGTTAACTTTGATGAACGCTACCACAAAGTGGGAAGCTCAAGATTTCATCTTCACGAGTTGGGGGCGCGTCAGTGAGAAACATGGCGGAATACCATTTATAATTAGCAATCACATTGTCAGGCTTTTTTATTTATAACAAAATAAGATAATTCCCTGCACAAAATGTAATAGCCTTGTAATATAGCATTAGCATAATATGAAACGATCAAGTTTACGTCCAGCTGTAACTTTACCTGCAGGTGTCTCTGTTGGACAGTCTTACTTTATAAAAACAAGTGACTTTTACACTTTTAAATGTTGCTGAAGTAACTATGTAGCTAATCAAATATTTTCTAATTATATATAGGGAAGCGGGGCACAACCTACGCGGGGTTAGTTGTAACGCGTATGTTTTAACACTTTCCACACATGCCAGAATGACGAAACTTACTGTATTTACTAGTTGCCATATCAACATTATTTAGAGAAAAAAAGGTGCCAAAATTAAAAAATCTCGACAATGTATTTAACCATAGCAAAAGTAAATTTCTTACTTAAGTTTGGTTTTCATCTCTGTTTTTTGTGTTTATTTAAAATAAGACAAATCTGATATTTTTTTTATCTTATGTCTGTTATGTAACAGTTGAGATGGTTCTTTAATGCTGATCTAACAGCAGAAGACACGAGCCGGGTTTAAATCCCAGTTGCGCAGGCGGGGCATGTTGTCACACTGCGTTACAATCAGCCCCTATTAGAACTATGCTATTATATTATATACTTTTATGAATTATTTTGAGAAACCATGAGAAAAGGGTGAATAATGTCTGAGAGCTAATGTTCAGAAATGATTAATTATTATTATGTTTTGAACTATGCTGTATAGCTGTATTTAGTGATGTGTTTGTAGTCAAACTCAAAAATGCTTATATTTTTAATGATTAAAAAATGCCATTATTTCATTTTAAAAAGTTAATAATTGTATTTTGTTGACAAAATATTTTAGTTTGTCTTGTATTTTTTTTTTTTATTATATCAGGTAACATTTTAAGCTGTTATTTGGTCATGATACATTGTGCCCCACCACATGTTACAATATACCCCAGCTATGGGGCATGTTGTCACATTTCACTTCCATTCTTTCGGGGTAAATCAAGAAAAAAGTAAACACTGTATTAATGAAACAAAACCACATAATTGTACTAGACGTGTGAAATTAATGCTATTAAAACATAAATACTCTGAACCCCAAGTGGATTTACACAAACTGAGAAAGTCAAAAAGCGTTCGGTTGTGCCCCGCTCTCCCCTATATATATATACCTATTTACAACAGGGATGTAGTGTGTGTGTGTGTGTGTGTGTGTGTGTGTGTATCAGATAATCTTTTTATTATAATTTCTGTATTATAGTATTTATTCATTCATTTATTTGATTATATCTACTTTAACAAAAGAGTTGGTTGTACAGTTCTTCAGTTAATATTGAAAAACATTTTTGGTTCTTAATTTTAGTGTTTAAGTGTTAAAGGTTGTTGTTTCGTCTACTTTTTTCTATTCACATATGCTTTTGGCAAATGCTTTTATTCAGAATGAATTGCATTGCATTCAAGGTTTACATTTTTTACTGTATTTGAACAAAATTGCACTTAAATAATACAGTTTAAATACAGTATTATTTGGTCTTTTTCTGTTTGTAATATATGCAAACAATATGTTCCCATAAGTATGGCGTAATATAGGATAAATAATTTTAGTGCTAAAACACTCGTTAATGGAATCATTAAGTGACTGGAATCGTTAAATCGGAGGCAGAATCATTCAATTATTAAGTTTACTATCCATAATCGGCACAAACTGGAGCAGATCTCTTCGGAGCCTTTTAATTTATGTGAACATAAACTCTTTAATATCACCTTTCCATATTGTGTTTAAGTTTGCCAGTGTGGTTCATTAATTACGACTCTTGTTACTGATAATATAGCAGTGGAAAATATCTGCACGTTTATTGTCATTCTTGATTTTTGTAGAAGGGAATAGAGAGTTATTGGATATTAAACAATATAATTGGTATTTTGGCTGTTTTTCATGTGCAGTCTTGTTGTATTTGGCGTGTGTATTTGCTGTCAGGATCGGATGAGCTCTTCTGCGGAGCTCCATGTTTGGTAGTGAAATAAATGTGTGTAATATTCACAGTATCAGCTCATAAAATTGCAAACGTGCAAGATTAACTACAACTCTTACTTTAGTTGTTAAAGTCACAACAGTTTTGCGTGACAAAGTGCTTTGTTTACTGGTCTGAGCGTCTCTGTCCAGTGCAGAATAAACCCTCGGCTCACGGAAAGACAGATTCAGGAAACTCTGGGAAACTCTCAGCGTGTGTGTCAGACTGTAAACGAGACCGTATTCTCACTCTTCATATTAAAAACATGAAGCGTATAGTTATGTCAAGTCAAATCTAGTTGTATAGCAATTTCAAAATACAGAAATCATGATGTAATAATATGTATTTTAAATAAAGGCAGATGCAAACCTGAAGTTATACTTGGAAAACCGGTTAGAAAAAAAAAGAAATCCCAAAACCTGATTGATTGATCTGTCTATCTGTCATTCCATCCATCCATCCATCCATCCATCCGTCTATCTATCTATCTATCCATCCATCCTTCCATCAGTCTGTCTGTCTATTGTTCTGTCATTCTATCTATCCATCCATCCATCCATATATCCATCTATCCATCCATCCATCCATCCATCCATCCATCCATCCATCCATCCATCCATCCATCAGTCTGTCTATATATCTGTTATTTAGTCTATCCATCCATCCATCTATCTCTTGTTCTGTCTGTCTATTGTTCTAGCCATCCATCCAGCCATCCTTAGGTCGTCCATCCATCCATCCATCCATTGTTCTGTCTGTCCATCCATCCATCCATTGTTCTGTCTGTCCATCCATCAGTATGTCTATATATCTGTTGTTCTGTCTATCCATCCATCCATCCATCCATCCATCCATCCATCCATCCATCATCCATCCATCCATCCATTGTTCTGTCTGTCCATCCATCAGTATGTCTATATATCTGTTGTTCTGTCCATCCATCCATCCATCCATCCATCCATCCATCCATCCATCCATCCATCCATCCATCCATCCATCCATCCATCTATCTATCTATCTATCTATCTATCTATCTATCTATCTATCTATCTATCTATCTATCTATCTATCTATCTATCTATCTATCTATCTATCTATCTATCTATCTCTCTCTCTATCTATCTATCTATCTATCTATCTATCTATCTATCTATCTATCTATCTATCTATCTATCTATCTATCTATCTATCTATCTATCTATCTATCTATCTATCTATCTATCTATCTATCTATCTATCTATCCATCCTTAGGTCCGTCCATCCATCCATCTGTCGGTCTGTCTGTCCATCCATCCATCTGTCGGTCTGTCTGTCCATCCATCCATCTGTCGGTCTGTCTATTGTTCTATCTATCTATTGTTCAGTCTGTCTGTCGTTCAGTCCTTCCATCCATCCATCTATCTCTCATTCTGTCTATCTATCTATCTCTCATTCTGTCTATCTATCTATCTATCTATCTATCTATCTATCTATCTATCTATCTATCTATCTATCTATCTATCTATCTATCTATCTATCTATCTATCTATCTATCTATCTATCTATCTATCTATCTATCTATCTATCTATCTATCTATCTATCTATCTATCTATCTATCTATCTATCCTTAGGTCCGTCCATCCATCCATCCATCCATTGTTCTGTCTGTCCATCCATCTGTCAGTCTGTCTGTCTATTGTTCTGTAATTCTATCTATCCATCCATCCGTCTGTCTGTCTGTCTCTTGGGTCCATCCATCCATCCATCCATCCATTGTTCCATCCATCCATCCATCCATCCATCCATCCATCCATCCATCCATCCTTAGGTCCGTCCATCCATCCATCCATCCAGCCATTCATTGTTCTGTCTGTCTATCCATCCATCCATCCATCCATCCTTAGGTACTTCCATCCATCCATCCATCCATCCATCCATCCATCCATCCATCCATTCATTGTTCTGTCTGTCTATCCATCCATCCATCCATCCATCCATCCATCCATCCATCCATCCATCAGTATGTCTATATATCTATTGTTCTGCCTATCCATCTGTCAGTCTGTCTGTCGTTTAGTCTGTCTGTCAGTCGGTCCTTCCATCCATCCATCCATCCATCCATCCATCCGTCGGTCTGTCTATCTATCTGTTGTTCTATACATCTATCCATCTGTCTGCCTGTCTGTCTGTCTGTCTGTCTGTCTGTCTGTCTGTCAGTTGTTCAGTCTGTCTGTCTATTGTTCTGTCGTTCTATCTGTCTATCTATCTGTCGTTCCATCTATCCATCTGTCATTCTGTCTGTCTATCGCTCAGTCTGTCTGTCTATTGTTCTGTCGTTCTGTTCCTCCATCCATCCATCCATCCATCCATCCATCCATCCATCCATCCATCCATCCATCCATCCATCCATCCATCCATCCATCCATCCATCCATCCATCCATCCATCCATCCATCCATCCATTCATCCATCGTTCTGTCTGTTGTTCAGTCTGTCTGTCTGTCTGTCTGTCTGTCTATTGTTCTGTTGTTCTATCTGTCTATCTATCTGTCGTTCCATCTATCCATCTGTCATTCTGTCTGTCTATCTCTCTGTCATTCTGTCTATCGCTCAGTCTGTCTGTCTATTGTTCTGTCATTCTGTCCATCCATCCATCCATCCATCGTTCTTTCTCTCGTTCAGTCAGTATGTCTATCTATATATCTCTGTCATCCATCCATCCATCCTTCTGTCTATTGGTCTATATCTATACATTCTTGAACATATTCTCATCTATGTGAGGCGTGAGCATTGTTTCAGGTTTTTTTATATTTGTTAAAAATGTATGATGCAGTATGTGTGCTTTTTGCATTTTTTTGCAACTCGACTAGATTACTCTAATATGTGTTTTAATATCTTCTCTCCACAGCATGTCTGTTCAGGTACAATGTACTGTCCTTCATCTACCTCCTCTACCTCCTCCTCATCCCTCTCTTCTCAGAACCCTCCAGCATAACCATGCAAGGTAAGAAGCATCGCCGAACCAACACTAACTCTTCCCTAAGTGTCACCAATCCCATGCAGGAAGCTCATCCATCTCCCCTGAAACTGGCTTTAGTGCCTCATGCAGAAAATCTAATGGAGCAGAAGCGTTAACAAAACATTCAATGAAACCAGTACAGTCAGGAGGCGCTGTGGCTTTTGTTCAGAGGGAAGAACTCACTCATCCGCGCTTAGAGGAAAATGAAGATTTAGGGTGTAATGAAGGTGTGCTGATCATGCTGAATAATTGATAAGAACATTATGGTAAACCTGTGTTAATCCACTGAGGCGAGGAAGATTTAAGTGTTGGAGAAACTGATCGGTGGGATTTTTAATCCAATCATAGACCGATATAAAAAAGAAACATTAACCAAACCAAATGTGAGCCAAAACATTTTTATGGATTTTATGCATATGTTATGCTAGAAACAAATAAATGGTGAAATTAATGCTTTGAATTTAATTATTGTCACATTATCAGTCAAAAGTTTGAGGTCTGTACATTTTTACAAATGTTTTTGGAATTTTTGAAAGTCTCTTCTGCTCACCATGGCTGCAAAAATGCAGTAAAAACTGTAATATTGTGAAATATTGTTATAATTTTAAATAACTGTTTTCTGTTCTAATATATATTAAAATATAATTTATTCCTGTGATCAAAGCTGAATTTTCAGCATTATTACACCAGTCTTCAGTGTCACATGATCCTTCAGAAATCTTTCTTATATGATGATTTGCTGCCCAAGAAACATTATTAATATTATTACTTTTTGATGCTTTATATTTTTGTGGAACCCGTGAACAGTATTTATTTGAAATAGAATCTTTTTGTAACGTCTGTCACTTTTGATCAATTTAATGTGTTTTTACCGAGTAAATGTATTAATTGTCGTAAAAAGAAATCTTACTCACCCCAAACCATTGAAAAGTACAGTAGTTCATTTTAAATATCATGTAATATACATTCGAGAGAAAAATGAAGTCAGTACAGTGTGGTTTTATGAACGTCTGGTCCATTTCTGCTCTGCTCATGGCAGCAGTTTTCCCGAGGTGTGTTCGGATGCTTGTTTTCCGATTGTTAATTATGTATAAGAGAAGGTTTTCATGGAATAAGATGAAAGAGGAAGAGGACAGGACATTTTAAGTGGTCTACTTGCACTCATCAATAGTCAAGCAGACCTGTGCTCATAGTAAGAGAAATGCATTCTGGACTTCACACAGATTTATCAGTGGGAATATGCAAATGTGATCCAACAATGTTTAAAGAAACTACAATAATAAGGGAGGTTAGTGCTCTTAATAGGAGATTTTGGATTATGCAATTGGAAAATAGAAATGCCTGAAGGTGTCTGTGGTAAAAGTGGTGCGTGCACACACGGATTCACACACGCACGTCTGTGTTGTTGCTTTGTTTACAACAGACAAAACATTTCAAAGGCTTTAAATGAATGACTCATTCTGGTCCTGTGATCAAATAAATTGGTAGTCTGTATAGAAGCGAGTTCACTTTTTGCATCCTGCTCACGTTAAAAACTCATTTATGGTCTAATCTATGTTGATGGAATTATACTCAAAAAGTTATTATACATGTGTGTGTGTGTGTGTGTGTGTGTGTGTGTGTGTGTGTGTGTGTTTGTGTGCTGTTCTTTTTTAACTTTTTATTCATCAAAGAATCCTGAAAGCATCACAGGTTATAAAAACATATTAAGCAGCTGTTTCCAACATTAATAATAAATCATCATATCAGAATGATTTCTGAAGGGTCATGTGACACTGAAGACTGGAGTAATGATGCTGAAAATTCAGCTTTGATCACAGGAATAAATTACATTTTAAAGTATAAAAACCATTATTTCAAATGGTAATAATTTTACTGGGTTTTTTTCTGTATTGTTTGATCAAATAAATGCAGCCTTGACTTCTTTCAAAAACATTACAAATAATAATGTTATACACTGTATACACACATACACTATAATACATCATTTAATATAATGGATGGATAATACATCATTTAATTTTTTTTAATTTAACCTTTATTTAACCCTCTATGGTACGCTATATGAGGAAAATGAGGGAAACAAATATTTGTAGCGTTTTTCCTGCTTAAAATAGGACACTATAACAATAGCAATTCAATTTTTCATTATTTTTTCATTTTTAATTTTTTTTAAGTTTGTTGCCTCAAGGCAAAATTGTAACACAACGGACAAATTGAAACATTTGACATTTTCATGTAGAAAAAAGAAATATATTTATTGAAAACATTAATTTCTTAAAACCAGACACCTGAAAAAACACATTTATCCAGTTTATAATGTATTACACATTTCATATTTAATAAAAAGTAACATTTCAAATTCAGCTGTTGCTCTCAGGCAACATTGTGCCATCGTGGAACACAAGTCATCATGTCAAATTATCATATCAAGTTATCAAATCCATCTTCATCCTTATCTCCATCTTGGATCTCAGCCTCACTCTCTCCCTGCCGGATTGTCACTATGACCTCATCTTCCTCATCACATGACTCCTCATCCTCATCCTCATCAACAGGCAGTTGTGTTTTTTACCTTTTTTGTTAAGTGCTATCGAAAATGTGCAGATCATAATATGTGCAGTTATAGTATGTGAATTACTATTCTTATACGTGCATTACAAAATCATGCAAAAATGCAAATATATTTAGAGAATTCTAACTCTTTTGCTTACAAATATACTATATTTGTATCCAACCTAGTGTGTATGGTATGGCATTATGAGATTCCTTTTTGGTACAATGTTGCCTTGAGGCAACACACCGTTTTTTGTTATTTACACTAAAACATCTGATGATATATAATGTAAAGTTCTTGAAAATACTTCTTTACTCACCAGTGAAAGTGACTCTTTTTGAGAGATAGTGATATTTTTTGTGGGTGATTAACTGGATGGAAATTAGTGAAAAATGCACTTTTCATTGGAGAAAATATGCAGCCATGTGACCTGTGCACAAAATGGACCCCTGTGGGTCATGTGACCAATTTTTTGCACTTTTATTGATTAGTATTTGAGTTCTTCTCCCCTGAGACAGGTTTGAACAATAAATTGGTGTTTCATTTGATAAAATATGAACTAAAATAGACTATGTTGCCTGGAGGCAACGCCGTACCATAGAGGGTTAACGAGGTCAGTCTCATTGAGACATTGAATCTCTTTTTCAAGATAGACCTGGTCAAGATAGCAGAACAAATTAGATCACACAATCACAAAACAAACACAAAAAAGGCAAAGACAACTCAAGTGTATTTCAGTTAAAGGGATAGTTCTCCCAAAAAACGAAATGTTTATGTTTATCTGCTGACCCCCAGGGCATCCAAGAAGCAGGTGTCTTTGTTTCTTCAGTAGAACACAAATGAAGATTTTTATCTCCAACCGCTGCAGTGTGATAGTCGTATAATGATGTCAATGGGGATATTTTAGAGTATGAGAGCAATGAGAGTAAAAACACAGACATTCGAATCCTTATTAAACCCTGCGGCTCGTGGCGACACATTGATGTCTTAAGACATGAAACAATCAGTTTCTTCGAGAAACCCAACAGTATTTGTTATTTTTTTACCTCTTATCAGACGAATGTCATCTAGTATTCCCAGCGCCATAACTTCCGGCGAATAAGGTCAAAATACTGGCGCGATCAAAGATATATATACGTAGATGCCTCATTTGACCGATCCGTGCAGGCACTAATGAGGAATCTATGTACATTTATCTATGATCGCGCCTGTATTTTGCATGTATTTTGACCTTATTCGCCGGAATTTAGGGAGCGGGGACGGCTGATGCAGAGCCATAGAAAAAAATTTAATACATTTTTAAATATGGATATTTTTCTTACACAAACGCATCGATTCGCTTCAGAAGGCCTTTATTAACACCCCAGAGCCACGTGGAGCACATTATTTGACGGACAGATGCATTTTTTATGGACTTCAAAAACAAAACAGAGCAACAATTACTGCTATTATAATGCTTGGATCAGCCAGAACATTTGTAATATAACTCATGTCATATACACCTCGGATGACTTGAGGGTGAGTAAATCATGGGCTAATTTTCATTTTTGGGTATCCCTTTAAATAAAAGTGCCATTAATTAAACCATTTGCACGTGTGAATGTTCTATAGATTTAACATAACCTTTAAACTCATTTAAGGAAATAAGACACTTTAGTTTAAGGGTTTCTGTAGGTCATTCCAAGTTGAAGGTGCAACAAACATGAAAGCCTTCAAATGAAAATCGTATCGTATGATTCAAGGAATATTTCTACTCAAAACCACAGGTTTATTAAGCTTGAAAATGTTTCTTTTAGTCAGCGGAGAAGAATTTGAGCCGTTGTTGGCTTTGGCGAGGGTTAAATCTCAGATGTCTGACGCTGTGAGATATTGGCTGTGTTTTTCTGTAATGTTATCCAAACACTGAGGTGAATCGATGTGTTCTGTCGGGTTCTGTTAAGCGTGGACCCTTCCAGATGTGGGGAATATAGATAAGGGAGAAGTGACGTATTTCTCTTGGCTTGATTCTTCTTTGTCTGATGCCATAATGCTATAGTCACCGTTACAAAGTTGACCTTTTATTATCCTTCCATGTTGTTTTAACCCTGTAGGCAGATGTTATTAAAGCTTCACTTCTGTGTGCAATCACTTTTTCAGAAGGCGATTGTTATCTGGGACAGTACATTTGACAGATGCTTTTAGCAAGTTACAGTGCATTGAAGCCTTACAATTTGTTAGTATGTGGAATCGAGCCAATAATCTTGATGTTTGTTGATAATCTTGTTTTATCTTGATAATCGTAATGCTCTTGAGATTCTGAGACGTCAACATTTTGCCCACAGAATTAAGTATTTGATATGCAAATTTCAAATGGCCTTTAAATTATCAGCATGATTAAAACTTTGCTGATAAATACAAGTACACCTGGCTGATCTGGGAGGGGCTGCATGTGTGGCCCCGCCCCCTCCACTTACTCTGATTGGCTCATTTGCCTTTCTTAGGTATACGTGATAGAAAATGTGTTCGTATTTGGTGTATGTCAGAGTAGCTCATGGATTGATGAGCGAATGTCATTAATACAGTTACAAAACTGTAAAAGAGAGGTGTCTAATGCCACACAAATAAGATTTAAATAGGCTGAGCTCAATCTAGGTCCACAAATTCAGCCAGGTGTTTTTAACTTAAAGGATTAGTTCACTTCAAAATGAGAATTTCCTGATAATTTTCTCATCCAAAATGTTCGTGTCTTTCTTTCTTCAGTCGAAAGGAAATTACGTTTTTGAGGAAAACATTCCAGGATGTTACGTCCCAAAGATGGCTAAGGCAGGGTTTCCACTGGGTCTTAAAAAGTCTAGAATTTCAAAAAAAAAATTTTAGGCCTTAAAAAGTCTTAAATTCGCGGAAGAATTCTGTTCTAGGTCTTAACCCTTAATCGTCGCTTGTGGTCCAGCTGACCCCACTGGACTTTTCCTCCATTTTTTAAAAGTGTTCCCTTCATCTCAGGGCCATGAGACTCAGTGACTTTTCCTAAATAATCTATCTAAACATGCACAAAAAATCTGGCCTTGATTTGGTTGTTCTAAAGGTGTGTAAAAAAATAATTACCGTTTAAGTCCCTCTGGGTCAGATTGACCCCACATTGAAAATGAATGGGAAAGTGTAAAAAATATTTTTTTTTCACTTTTTTTGTCAATTTTTTTTTACTAAATCCAGTATAAATCTGAAAATTTCCACATTTATATCAAGGTCCGGTCCTAGAGCATAAACACAAAGTAGAACGAACTTTCTGTCTCATACACACACGCACACACACACACACACACACACACACACACACACACACACACACACACACACACACACACACACACAAACACACACATGTGTGTGACTGCAACAGAGAGCATTTTTATAGAAACTGGCAAATAAAATCAACAAAACTGGCATAAATCTGAAAGATTTTCATACATAAATGAAGTACTAATACTAGAGCACAAATGCAATATGGAACAAGCATGTTCACTCACACGCACACACACACAAACACAAACACAGGTGTCTGGAGCATTTTTTTGGATTTTGGCAATGAATGGGAAAATGTAAAAAAATGCTTTTTTTTCACTTTGTTTGTAAAAAAAAAAAAATCTAAATCCAGTATAAATCTGAAAATGTCTACATTTATATCAAGATCTGGTCCTAGAGCATAAACACAAAGTGGAACAAACTTTCTGTCTCATACACACACGCACACACACACACAAACACACACGTGTGTGACTGCAACAGAGAGCATTTTTATAGAAACTGGCAAATAAAATCAACAAAACTGGCATAAATCTGAAAAAATTCCATACATAAATGAAGGACAAATACTAGAGCACAAATGCAACATGGAACAATCATGAGAAAGAGAGGGAAAAGGGCAAATAAAAGAAAGATGAAAGGCAGCTTAACTTTTGCATAACCTCCCTATGGACCTCTATTGGATAATGTGGTCATTGCACTCTTTCTCTTTAACTATAATTCCTAAAGTTTTTCCACAAACCTACAGATGGTGGTATTCTATCCCTAACACATAGAGCAATGTCCAAAAACTATTTATATTTATTTAAGATCATCATTCAAGTGATTTTTTCATAAAAAAATAATTTTTAATGAGCCAATTTATGACATAGTTAAGTATTTGTGCAGTAAATAGGTACAAAACTACCAAATACCCACAAAAACACAGCATAAATGTATAGTTGAGAAGTAAAAAAAAAAAAAAAAGATATATGGTTTTCCATGTAAAAACATTATATTTCCTTATGCAATCGCTCTGTAAAAGTTTGGGGTCTATCTGACCCCAAGGGACTCAAACGGAAACCCACTTGAGGGGCGATTAAGGGTTAAATCATTTTAAACAGGTCTTCATTTTCCTACGTCCATGTAACGCTACCTCTAATGCTCATTGAAATTCTCCCGCAGCGCTTTAGAATGTTTTTTTGTTTTGTTTTTAATTGCGGTTGTTGTAGTTCTTTCTTTCGCTATAATCCAAATATAATTTGCTGTATTACGACTACAAATGAGTCCAACATGCAACTTATATTGCAGCCAATTTCGTGTTATTGGTGCCAGTTTTTCTGCATTTCCGCGATTACTAAATACAACGAAAAATCAAAAATGCATTGTTTGCGATCCGGTATAATTCGGAATTTCACTGCGAAATAATGCCAAGATACCAAAATAAACAAGATTTATGCATTTTGTTTATTCTATTGTCATGTGTGACTATTGTGCATCTAACATAATACAGTAAATGTGGTATCCTAATTATGAAAAAAAAACTATAACTATAACTCTAAAAAAATGCTGGGTTAAAAATAACCCAAGTTGGGTTGAAAATGGACTAACCCAGCAATTGCGTTTTTTTTAAGCAAACATTTAACCCAACCGCTGGGTTAAAATAACCCAATTGCTGGGTTAAAACAACCCAATTGCTGGGTTAGTCCATTTTCAACCCAACTTGGGTTATTTTTAACCCAGCATTTTTTAGAGTGTACCACCACAAATTCAGTCATTTTGATCTCAAAAATCACAGAACAAAAAAAAATATCCTGGTGGGATTGAGCTATGGGGAAGTGCAAGTTTTTCGAATTTGTTCAATTTGAATAAATTAATTTACTTTGCAAGTCATTTGGTGACTGCATTTCCTTTTATAGGTCTTAAATTTCACAATTGGGTTGTTTTAACAAAGTGAATAGGTCGTTTTAACCCAGTGGTTGGGTTAAATGTTTGTTTAAAACAACCCAATCGCTGGGTTAGTCCATTTTCAACCCAACTTGGGTTGTTTTTAACCCAGCATTTTTCAGAGTGCATTCATAATGGTCTTAAAATGTCTTAAAAAGTCATAAATTTGACTGCAGAAACTGTAAGAGCATGAGGGACACAACATAAAATAAATAAATATTTTTAAACTTTAAACTCTGGGAGACATTCAGTGGGGCAGTGCAAAAAGAACACAAGAGAAAAATGGAGTTTAAATAAAGGAAACGGGGTAAAACGAGGAAAGAGAAAGGAAAAATCAACACAGGAGGGAGAGAGAAAAAACCCCACAAAAGCCGATAGCAGGAAGTAGGAACTTAAACGGGGCTAAATCAAAGAAAATAACAAAACAAAACCCCACACATTACCTACATCCCATTCCCAAATAAACTACTTAACACAATAAAATAAAAAGGAGAAAATCTTCAAGACGCCCTACATAATCTACTCTAACTATCAAACTCAAAACATACAGTGATGGCACCCGTTTCTTACCTAGTGTGTTAACAACGCGCTTCTCTAGATGTTGCGAAATGAAGTCACGTGACGTTCTTTCCTGTTCCCTACTCCCTGGTCGGGATAAAATATTGGAGGGAAAAACAATGGAAGATAATAAAGATTCAAAGTACCAAACTAACATAGGTACAAACCACCAAAAGAAAGAAAAAAAACAAAGAATTAACTCCTAAACAAAATCATACTCTTCAAACAAAAGAATAAATGAGAACAAAACCCAAAACACGCAAAAAGACAAAGCGTGGCAAACAAACAAACAAACAATCCCCCCTCCCTCCTCCTCCTCCTCCTCCTCCTCCTGCCGTTTCCGGTTTGCATCTGCCCTTTTATCACCATTCAGGTGTCAGCGTCGTAATGATGACTGACAGCACACCAGACAATAGAGTCGCCCTGAGAGGTGAGAGCGGAGAAAGTGAAAGTAAAGGGAAAGAAAAACCAACAGCCATACCCCGAATACTCTGAGCTCGTAACACAGGCTTTTTCTCCACAGCATGGACTTCAATGGTAACCAAAATGTTGAAGGTCCAAATCAATGCAGTTTCAAAGGAAGGGCTTCAGAGGCTCTGCACGATCCCAGATGAGGAATAGGGTCTGATCTAGACAAACCATCGACCATTTAAAAAATAAATAAACCTTATATACTTTTTAACCTAAATTGCTCATCTTGCGCTGCTCTGTGACACACCATGGATTGCGTAACCACCAGGGGCCATTCTAGGATTTTCATTTTAGGGGGGCTCAGCCCCCAGTGAGGATATGAAAAAAATGATAACACTTTAGTTTAGGGTCCAATTCTCACTTTTAACTAGTAGCTTATTAGTATGCATATTAGGATATTGGCTGTTTATTATTCCTTATAAAGCAAATATTAATGCCTTATTCTGCATGACCATATTGTACATCCCTTAATCATAGGCAGGTTTATAATCACTGAGATCCCAAATGTGGGACTAGGGGGGTTCGGGGGCATCGCCCCTTGAGAAAATTTTGATTTCTATGATCTACATATGTGCATTTTAAGATGTTCTGAACGCCAAAAAATTAGAAAACAATAGCTTGAAAACCATGTCAGTGGGCAGTAACTGATAAAGTTTTTACATTTTTGTCAGTGAAGAAAGTAAACATATGTTTAACTGTTATTTATATGTTTTACGAATAATTGTTATAGACATGTTAATTAACTGAAGGCTAACAGGAAAGCTAGGTAGCCTAACTAAATGTATTAAATTAATTCACAGTATGCACACATTCATTAATCTTATGCCCAATACAGGCTGAAAAAAGATGAGCTTTTTTATTTACTGAGAGCTACACATGGAATTATTAGTTTACAATATGCACACATTCATTACTATTAACCTCATGCCTAATCTGAAGAAAACGGCTTTGTTAATATGTCTTGTTTGTTAATTATATTAAAAAATTACATTACATAGGCCTATTTCTAATCAAAATGGCGAAATTAGACAAAAGTTTATTAATTTGGCTGAATATTTTTGTCATTTGTTTAACATTTGTGACTTAAAGAAGCAGCTGTGAAATATGAAGCGTTTAGTTTAGCTACATATCTCGCACTTGACGTCGAGTCGCGCTGCTAAAATTCGCGCTCAGCCTCAGCAGCTTCTGTGAACATAAAGCCCACCTACTCTGATTTGATTGGTTTTCTAAAATATTTTGACAATTCACGAGCGGTGACAGACCAATGAGGCTCAGATCAACACACACACCTCTGCTTCTGACGTGTGCTCTGCTCGACGCCACAGCGGATTGAAGAACACGCCGATTAAAAGACAGAACGAAGCTGAAGCCTCCCGCCAGTTTCATATGTTATAAAGGTTAAAGGGTTAGTTCACCCAAAAATGAAAATTCTGTCATTAATTACTTACCCTCATGTCGTTCGACACCTGTAAGACCTCCGTTCATCATCAGAACACAAATGAAGATATTTTAGTTGAAATCTGATGCCTCTGAAAGGCCTCCATTGGCACAATGCACTTTACACTCTCAAGACCCTTAAAAAATACTAAAGACGTCGTTACAAAGTCCATCTCACTACAGTGGTTCTACAATAACTTTATGAATCGGCGAGAATAGTTTTTGTGCGCAAAAAAACCCTAAATAACGACTTACATAGTGATGACGATTTCAAAACACGGCCTCATGAAGCTTCGAAGCGTTATGAATCAGTGAGTCAAATCATGATTCGGATCGCGTGTCAAACCGCCAAACTGCTGAAATTTGGCGATTCAAAACGCTGAATCGACTCACTGATTCATATCGCTTCGAAGCTTCATGATGCCTTGTTTTGAAATCGTCATCACTATATAAGTCGTTATTTAGGGTTTTTTTGCGCACAAAACTATTCTCGCCGATTCATAAAGTTATTTTAGAACCACTGTAGTGAGATGGACTTTGTAACGACGTCTTTAGTACCTTTTAAGGGTCTTGAGAGAGTAAAGTACATTGTGCCAATGGAGGCCTTTCTGAGCCATCAGATTTCAACTAAAATATCTTCATTTGTGTTCTGAAGATGAACGGAGGTCTGACGGGTGTCGAACGACATGAGGGTGAGTCATTAATGACAGAATTTTCATTTTTGGGTGAACTAACCCTTTAATCACACATTTTTTAGGGGGGCTGGACAGAAGATTAGGGGCTGAAGCCCCCCTAAAAAGGGCCTAGTGACGCCCATGGTAATCACGTTGTAAAGGTCACACGAGACGTAGACAGAAATACCGACCCCATGTTTACAAAGCACTCGTGCAAAGATTAATACAAACATCATTTAGAAAAAAAAGGTTAAACAACGATGTCGGACGATTTTGAAGTTGGAGATGGAGTTTTTTTTGTAAAGGGCGTTTGTATTAGTCTTCACATGTTTGCTTGGGGCGGTACTTCCGCCTACGTCTAGTGTGACCTTTACAACGTGATTACCATGGGCGTCACTAGACCCTTTTTAGGACGCAGAGCAGCGCAAGATGAGCAATTTAGGTTAAAAAGTATATAAGTGTTTTTTTTTTTTTTAAATGGCCGAACGTTTGTCTAGATCAGACCCTATTCCTCGTCTGGGATCGTGCAGAGCCTCTGAAGCCCTTCCTTTGAAACTGCATTGATTTGGACCTTCAACATTTTGGCTGCCATTAAAGTCTATGATGTGGAGAAAAATCCTGGAATGTTTTCCTCAAAAAATGTAATTTCTTTTCGACTGAAGAAAGACAGACACGAACAACTTGGATGAGATGGGGGTGAGTAAATTATTAGGAATCAAGGATAATCAAGTCCAAAGCCCAGCTTAATTTAGCAAAACATCATTTCAGGGACATAGCAAGTTACAGGCTAAAGTTTTTTTGTTTCTGTGAAACTGCACAGCTTTTCCAGTTTTTAAAGGACACTCCTTCCTACACCAACTACAAATACAAACATATTTTCTACCATGTATGCCTATGAAAGACGATGGAACCAATCAGAATGGGTATGGGGCAGGGCGACACAATATACCCTAATACCCACAGGATGCTTTCTGTGCGCATGCTTCGTGTGTGTGCGCTCAGAAAACCATATATCAGAAGTTTAAATGGCTTTAATACGCATGCATGAAACTTTCATAATGATGATTATGAAACTGAAATGTCACGTGAGCGTGACCACAATATATATGAAACAAACAGAAGTTTTAGTTTTTGGCAGAGTATCCGAGTCACGAGCTGTAAAGGCTCCGCCCTCTTCTGGAAAGGGGGGCGGGGAGCAGCAGCTCATTTGCATTTAAAGACACATGCCCCAAAACAGCGTGTTTTTCCTTCCACTCGAAAATGGGCATTTACAACATGGTGTAATAATTGTAAAAAGGGGTATAATAGGAGCTTTGATTGTAAAACTAAGCATTTTACTAAGACATATTATTGGCAGATATAGAGTGACAAAATTGATATGCATTTTATGTCAGTAGTCTGTACTGTTATAAAGATCTCATTGATTTACATTACAAGCCATCAGAATTCCAGCTTGCTTTTAGGCCATATAAATATCAGCATCTGCACCAAATTGCATAGTTTTGGGCCTCTGAATAAAATTGAGCCATTTTTATCCTCAATATTCACACTATATCATACTATATTGCACTTACGCATCCATTGTACATCCTGCACTTGCTGCTATTGCACTTCTGGTTAGACCTAAACTGCATTTCGTTGCCTTGTACTTGTACTTGTGTAATGACAATAAAGTTGAATCTAATCTAATCTAATCTAATCTATATTAGACATAAAAGCTGGATGCATCAAATAAGATGCAAACATTTTTCAATAAACCAAATTTCTTTCCTGATTATTATTTCACATGCCAGGCTTTACAGGGTTAAAGGCCTCCTGGAGTCTCTCAGCCCCCAAACAAAAGCTGAAGTTGTTGTTAAAAGTAAGCAGAGGTGGCAAAAACTGCAGAGTCAATTGAAAGTTTACGGCGGTCAGGAGAGCTGTGTTGTTGCCGTTCTCCTGCATGTTGTTATTGAACGGGGATGAAATACGTGACACGAATGGGGGTTTTGGCAGAGATCTGCTTGCTACACATAAACTAACAACCCCTTCCCTCTGTCAGGGAGAAATTAACACAAATTGTTTAGCACACTGTGTTTTATAGAGTAAATCGGGACAAGCCATATCCCAGGCCGAGGACAAATCTAGTAGTTAGCATCTGGCAGCGCTTCTCACCGTCTGGATTCTTACGATTATGTCTCACTTGTGGCTAAAATGATCTCCATTAGGAAGCATTACATGTGATGGGCTGCACAGCCATGCTCAGGCCTGCGCCGCATCGGAAAATATCGATTGTTGGTAGAGAAAAACACTCTAAAAATACTTTAATACTTCATTTGACCTTGGTGTTATGCTATTTGAGAGTGCTAAAACAAAGAGGCTCTCACAATTAGCTGTTGTTCGTCTTGTAAGAACAACACAGAACGCTTCTGCTGAGGGAAATCAGTAACACAAGCTCCATTAGAGTCTTCTCCAATGGCCAGAGGCGCTTTATAAAAACACGTGTGTGAAGCAGAACCATATATACATCCACCGTTTCATTCGGAATATCTTTTCATTAGTTATTTCTCAACTTTGAATGCATCGTCTTTTGGCCGGAAACCTTTTTGTTCAAGATCTAGAAGCCGATTTGTGTTGCATGTGAATTCTGCTTCCCTGTGGATCCGTAAAAAAAGGCCTAAAATGACCTGTTCCTGTTGCTGTTTCTCTTCCAGGCCACACGGGGCACTTGCTGATGTCTTTATGCTTCTGCAGTATGAGCTTCCTCTTCATCCACATCGTCTATCAAATCACAATCAACAGTTTGCTGGCTGGAAACACTATCAATCCTGAGTTCAACTGTAAGTTACACTCTCTTATTTTACGGTTCATCCAGGTTGCCGTAGTTCAATGCTCCATATTCAAGTGTCATATGTTGGTGTTGGTGACTAGAACGTTTTGCTAGTCGAATTATTACTATCTACTGGCATGGCAAAAGTTGCTTAATTTATTTATTTATTTTGTATAAATTTTTGGAAAATACAATGACAAAATAACTATTATTATATCTTATTTTATCTATTTTTTATTTAATTTCATAAAATGTAAAAAATATATTATTTTATCAATATAATTTGTGATTTTTCTTTACATTTTAGAAAAAAATTATGTATTTTTTATTTTTTTTACTTTAATTTAGTTTTTTACATATAATAAAATATATTTTATTTTGTTAATTTGATACATTTTTATTTTAGATGTTATTTTATTTAGTTATTTTATGCATTTATTTTATTTTAATTTATTTTAGATTTTATTTTATTTTGTTATTTTTATGCATTTATTTTATTTTAATTTATTTTAGATTTTATTTTATTTAATGTAATTTATATTTTATTTTTTATTTTTATTTCACTTTTTATATATCAAAAAATATATTGTATAATAATTTTGTATATTTTGTTATTTTATGCATCTTTATTATTTTTTTACTTTAATGTAGTTTTTTACATATAATACAATTTTATTTTATTATGTATTTTATTTTGTTAAATTGATAAATAATTTTTATTTTAGATTTTATTTTATTTTATTTTAGTTTTTTTATATATTTTATAATAAAAATACATTTTAATTTATTTTAGATTTTATTTTATTTGATGTCATTTTTATTTTAGTTTTTCATTTTAGTTTAGTTTTTTATTTATAATAAAATATATTGTATATTTTTTTCATTTGTTATTTTATGCATCTTTATTTTTCATTTTATTTGACTTTAATTTAGTTTTTTACATATAATAAAATCAATTTTATTATACTATATATTTTATTTTGTTATTTTATTTTATATATATATATATATATATATATATATATATATATATATATATATATATATATATATATAATATGTTATATATATATATATATATATATATATATATAATATGTTATATATATATATATATATATATATATATATATATATATATATATATATATATATATATATATATATATATATATATATATATATATTATTATTTTTTTTTATGTAATTTTATTTAATTTAATGCATTTTTATTTATTTTTTTTGTATAAAATATATTTTATAATAACGTTAATGTAATTTTTTTTTTTGATTTTTTTTTGAGTGAAATGTGACCTGGACATTTTCATACACATATTGACCCCAGACAATAAGCTTTATGGACTTTTGTGTGTGATTGAAAAGGCTCTTCATGCTGCATGAACTCTGTTTAATAGCTCAGCAAGTTAGGAACAGTTTTGAGCGAGCTGGTCACACATCAGAAGAACAAACCCAATCCTTCTCAGTCTTTCACACTGTGAATAAAGAAGAAAGGAGGACAGAGCCGTGCTCAGGGGTCACTGACCTCAGACCTGCGATGCTCCACTGACCGCCTTCTGCTGACCATGCTTTATCATTGCATGAATTATGGACCAATGAAGAGTTGAATTAAGATGACGATATTTTTCTCTGACAGCTGGCAAAGGGGAACATTAGATTGAGATATCGACATTTATAACCTCGAAATGAGCATTGCGTCAAGGTTCTGGCTTAATTGTTTTATTGATGCTTTGGAAATACTGTATGCAAAACAAATATGCCAATAATGAAGCTTGAAAGAAACACCAAATGATGAATACATCCCGCAGTTTTTAATGCGATCCACATTTAATATGCTGGGAAATTTGTGTTCGTGTCAAATCCTGAAGATACGTCTCACCTCACCGCAAGCTTGATTTACATAAGCATCCCGGAGGCTTATGGGAAATGTGCCACTTAGTTTGTCTTTGTCCTCCAATTGTTCCCGTCGGAACAATGAAGACATTTCTCACGTCCCGCCGGGAGAGAAAACTATTTACTGTTTTTCTGGGAATGACAAAGAAGCTCACCTTTCTTTTCCAAGCCTTTTCAGAGGTGATAATTAGACGTTTCCTTTTATTTTGACACTTTCCTTTTAGGTCTGTCCTGCTGTGACATTTGAACTCAATACAGTCGAGTCTCCATCATTTATGAAACTCATAATCATATTATTATCACAATGTCACACTCTGTGTCTAACTAACATTAGTCATAATGATGCGGCGATTATTTTGTCCGTGACGTTTGAAAGGTTTCGATCTTCCTTAATGGGATGAAATGACATCCATTTGTGTTGCTTTTCCGTTTTCTTTCTAAAAGTAGACACTCATAACATTTGCGTTGTTCCCGGTAGGTTTGTTGTCGGCGTGAGATTGGTGTGTGTGATCTGAAGGAGTGTGTCAGTGTGATATCGAGTCCTGTCTGTAACAGCACTTCAGTCTCGAAGGCCATTCAATACATAATTACTCTCCTAATTTGTTATGAACACAGTCTGACGTATTGATTTGAGATTACTGTAAATAATACAGACACATCTGAAGCTGATCTGATTTTACAGATGTCAGACGCAAATGTGCTCGTGTCAATTGATGTGCACTGTCCCTTTCAAATCAAATCAAATCAAATCAAATGGACCTAAAGCGATAAGATATTGTTTATGGTGATTTGACCACGGCTCAGAGTCAAACTAAAACCCCCTTTACCATATAAACTCTACTGTTTAAAATATACCAGTGTTACATAAATGTATTTTTTTCATCAATTTGACTATGTTGCTATCAGTTAATGTGCTCTATATGTATTTCATTGTTTTTAATTTTAAAAATGGTTGATTATATGTGTTAAATAAATGTATTCCAATTTTTTTTTCCAATTATTTTACATATATTTTTAATTTGGTTGAATAAAAAAATTGTTGATATGTGTTAAATAATTGTATTAATAATATCAAAAAGACTGTAGTGGGATCAGTTAATGTGATCTGTATTTATTTCTTCATTTATTTAATTATTTATTTTATTTTAAAGTTATTTTAATTGTTTATTTATTTATTTATTTATTTTAAATTTGTTTAAATACTAATGGTTGATATGTGTGTTAAATAAATGTATTCATTATATAAAAATGACAATATTGGTGTCAGTTAACGTTTTTATGTATGTACTATATATATTTTTTTTTATTCATTTATCTTACAATTGTTTATTTATAATTTTTATTTGGTTGAATGAAGATTTAAAAAAAAAAAAATTTAATTATGTCAATATGACTATATTGATATCAGTTCATGTTTTTTAATATATGTATTTTATGTATATATTTTTAATTTATTTATTTTACAATTATTTTATATATATATATATATATATATATATATATATATATATATATATATATATATATATATATATATATATATATATATATATATATATATATATATATTTATATTTATAATTATTATTTTTTTAAATTTAGTTTGAGTTAAAAATGGCTGATATGTGTTAAATTAATTATATCAATATGAATATTGGTATCAGTTAATATTTTTTATTTATACATTTTTACATTTATTTTGCGATTACTTTTTTGGGATGAGTTAAATGTAATAATTATATCAATATGACTATATTGGTATCAGTTAATATTTTAATGTATGTATTTATTCATGTATATATATATGTATGTATGTATGTATGTATGTATGTAAATCTAAATTTATTCAGACACCTTCAACATTCTCACATTATCACAGTTTATTCGCTATAGTTTAGAAAATTGTAATAAAATATGACAAGAACTCAAGAGTTGAACTGTCAGAACAAATCCATCTTGATAATGTCAGATTACTTTGATAGAAAGGTGTGTAATGATTACAATCAACCAATCAGCTGTTGAATTTAAGTACACAATTAGATAACACCAATTTAGCTCAAGCAATGCTTCATTGTGTTCAGTCTGTGGTGTCAAAGGTCACATTAGCAATTAAAGAAAAAAAAACAAAAACAAATATATATATATTATTTTTTTATTATTATTTGGTTAAATTAAAAAATGGTTGATAATTGAAATGGATATATATTAAATAAATGTATTAATATCAAACATGACTTTTTATGTATTTCATTTATTTATGTATCTATTCTTTCATTTAATATCCGGACGTATTTTGTCCAGTTATGGTCATTAATGCAAAATAAACCCATAAAGTGGAGGGGTCTCTTTTTTCCCCCTAAATATTTGAATGTTTTTATTGAAATACAACTTCGAAATCATCTAACTAAAATGAAAGAGGAAAGAGCAAAGGGTAATTGAAGTCAGAAGAGCGTCTTGCTCTTTTTAAAGATTACGTGTCATCTCGTCACATTAATCATCTCTAGAATTATTAATTGAATGTTCCTCAAAGTAGCGCAGAAATGACCTACAGTGACCCTGCAGTTTGACAAAGAACTTCACCTTGGCTCTTGTCATTGTTTAATGAAAGCCCACGGCGCTGGTAGTTATCGCCGAATCACTCTGCGCTTTCAGAGTCAGTGTGCTGGAAAATTCTATACAATGGGTAGTAAAGCTTTATCTTTTCTATTTACCAGGTTCAGTGTGGGAGAAGTCAATACGACAGATTGGTTTCGAGAGGTGAGTCCAAGCGCTTGTTTTAATCGCCTGCCCATAAATTGCCTGAGAAACATTTTATGAATGTTTCATTTCATGCCTGTTTATAAAACTCTCACATTGCTGTTGTGAATGTGAAAGGTTTTTAATTGAAAAGGTTTTTACTGCATGAAGTCAAATCTTTTTGGCTTGTCTTTTACAACTTTTTTATAGCAGACACTAAACCTACATCAAGCTCTACAAAAACATCCCGGATTATTGATTCAGTTTTTATTGAACGCTTTGAGGGGAAAAGAGAAGGTTTTGTTGCTACCAGAACTTTGATGCTAGTTTTGTGTCATTTGGCTATGTTGGGAAAGGGATAGCATAATACATACAGTATCCACTGCATACTCTTTAAAATCATATGTCAAAACACGTCGTGCAATGATACATTATAAGATACATAATCACTCTTTATGTTTATCATATTATTCAAAATGTAGTGTTGTACACTCTAAAAAAACGCTGGGTTGTTTTAAGCCGCTCTCTGGGTGTTTTAACCCAGCGATTGGAGTGTTTTAAACCAGCGATTGGGGTGTTTTAAACCAGCGATTGGAGTGTTTTAAACCAGCGATTGGGGTGTTTTAAACCAGCGATTGGGGTGTTTAAGCCAGCGATTGGGGTGTTTTAAACCAGCGATTGGGGTGTTTAAGCCAGAGGTTGGGGTGTTTTAAACCAGCGATTGGGGTGTTTTAAACCAGCGATTGGGGTGTTTTAAACCAGCGGTTGGGGTGTTTTAAACCAGCGATTGGGGTGTTTTAAACCAGCGATTGGGGTGTTTTAAACCAGCGATTGGGGTGTTTTAAACCAGCGATTGGGGTTTTTTAAACCAGCGATTGGGGTGTTTTAAACCAGCGATTGGGGTGTTTTAAGCCAGCGATTGGGGTGTTTTAAACCAGCGATTGGGGTGTTTTAAGCCAGAGGTTGGGGTGTTTTAAACCAGCGATTGGGGTGTTTTAAGACAGAGGTTGGGATGTTTTAAACCAGCGATTGGGGTGTTTTAAACCAGCGATTGGGGTGTTTTAAACCAGCGGTTGGGGTGTTTTAAACCAGCGATTGGGGTGTTTTAAGACAGAGGTTGGGATGTTTTAAACCAGCGATTGGGGTGTTTTAAACCAGCGATTGGGGTGTTTTAAACCAGCGATTGGGGTGTTTAAGCCAGAGATTGGGGTGTTTTAAACCAGCGATTGGGGTGTTTTAAACCAGCGATTGGGGTGTTTTAAACCAGCGATTGGGGGGTTTTAAACCAGCGATTGGGGTGTTTAAGCCAGAGGTTGGGGTGTTTTAAGCCAGAGGTTGGGGTGTTTTAAACCAGCGATTGGGGTGTTTTAAACCAGCGATTGGGGTGTTTTAAACCAGCGATTGGGGTGTTTAAGCCAGAGGTTGGGGTGTTTTAAACCAGCGATTGGGGTGTTTTAAACCAGCGATTGGGGTGTTTTAAACCAGCGATTGGGGTGTTTTAAACCAGCGATTGGGGTGTTTTAAACCAGCGATTGGGGTGTTTTAAACCAGCGATTGGGGTGTTTTAAACCAGCGATTGGGGTGTTTTAAACCAGCGATTGGGGTGTTTTAAACCAGAGATTGGAGTGTTTTAAACCAGCGATTGGGGTGTTTTAAACCAGCGATTGGGGTGTTTTAAACCAGCGATTGGGGTGTTTTAAACCAGCGATTGGGGTGTTTTAAACCAGCGATTGGGGTGTTTAAGCCAGAGGTTGGGGTGTTTTAAGCCAGAGGTTGGGGTGTTTTAAACCAGCGATTGGGGTGTTTTAAACCAGCGATTGGGGTGTTTTAAACCAGCGATTGGGGTGTTTAAGCCAGAGGTTGGGGTGTTTTAAACCAGCGATTGGGGTGTTTTAAACCAGCGATTGGGGTGTTTTAAACCAGCGGTTGGGGTGTTTTAAACCAGCGATTGGGGTGTTTTAAACCAGCGATTGGGGTGTTTTAAACCAGCGATTGGGGTGTTTTAAACCAGCGATTGGGGTGTTTTAAACCAGCGATTGGGGTGTTTTAAACCAGCGATTGGGGTGTTTTAAACCAGCGATTGGGGTGTTTTAAGCCAGCGATTGGGGTGTTTTAAACCAGCGATTGGGGTGTTTTAAGCCAGAGGTTGGGGTGTTTTAAACCAGCGATTGGGGTGTTTTAAGACAGAGGTTGGGATGTTTTAAACCAGCGATTGGGGTGTTTTAAACCAGCGATTGGGGTGTTTTAAACCAGCGGTTGGGGTGTTTTAAACCAGCGATTGGGGTGTTTTAAGACAGAGGTTGGGATGTTTTAAACCAGCGATTGGGGTGTTTTAAACCAGCGATTGGGGTGTTTTAAACCAGCGATTGGGGTGTTTAAGCCAGAGATTGGGGTGTTTTAAACCAGCGATTGGAGTGTTTTAAACCAGCGATTGGGGTGTTTTAAACCAGCGATTGGGGTGTTTAAGCCAGAGATTGGGGTGTTTTAAACCAGCGATTGGGGTGTTTTAAACCGGCGATTGGGGTGTTTTAAACCGGCGATTGGGGTGTTTTAAACCAGAGATTGGGGTGTTTTAAACCAGCCATTGGGGTGTTTTAAACCAGAGATTTGGGGGTTTTTAAACCAGCGATTGGGGTGTTTTAAACCAGAGATTTGGGGGTTTTTAAACCAGCGATTTGGGTGTTTTAAACCAGAGATTGGGGGGTTTTAAACCAGCGATTGGGGTGTTTTAACCCAGCGATTGGGTTGTTTTAACCCAGCGGTTGGGGTGTTTTAAACCAGCGATTGGGGTGTTTTAAACCAGCGGTTGGGGTGTTTTAAACCAGCGGTTGGGGTGTTTTAACCCAGCGGTTGGAGTGTTTTAAACCAGCGGTTGGGGGGTTTTAAACCAGCGATTGGGGTGTTTTAAACCAGCGATTGGGGGGTTTTAAACCAGCGATTGGGGGGTTTTAAACCAGCGATTGGGGTGTTTAAACCAGAGATTGGGGTGTTTTAAACCAGAGATTGGGGTGTTTTAACCCAGCGATTGGAGTGTTTTAAACCAGCGATTGGGGTGTTTTAACCCAGCGATTGGAGTGTTTTAAACCAGCGATTGGGGTGTTTTAACCCAGCGATTGGAGTGTTTTAAACCAGCGATTGGGGTGTTTTAAACCAGCGATTGGGGTGTTTAAGCCAGCGATTGGGGTGTTTTAAACCAGCGATTGGGGTGTTTAAGCCAGAGGTTGGGGTGTTTTAAACCAGCGATTGGGGTGTTTTAAACCAGCGATTGGGGTGTTTTAAACCAGCGGTTGGGGTGTTTTAAACCAGCAATTGGGGTGTTTTAAACCAGCGATTGGGGTGTTTTAAACCAGCGATTGGGGTGTTTTAAACCAGCGATTGGGGTGTTTTAAGCCAGCGATTGGGGTGTTTTAAACCAGAGGTTGGGGTGTTTTAAACCAGCGATTGGGGTGTTTTAAGACAGAGGTTGGGATGTTTTAAACCAGCGATTGGGGTGTTTTAAACCAGCGATTGGGGTGTTTTAAACCAGCGGTTGGGGTGTTTTAAACCAGCGATTGGGGTGTTTTAAGACAGAGGTTGGGATGTTTTAAACCAGCGATTGGGGTGTTTTAAACCAGCGATTAGGGTGTTTTAAACCAGCGATTGGGGTGTTTAAGCCGGAGATTGGGGTGTTTTAAACCAGCGATTGGAGTGTTTTAAACCAGCGATTGGGGTGTTTTAAACCAGCGATTGGGGTGTTTAAGCCAGAGATTGGGGTGTTTTAAACCAGCGATTGGGGTGTTTTAAACCGGCGATTGGGGTGTTTTAAACCGGCGATTGGGGTGTTTTAAACCAGAGATTGGGGTGTTTTAAACCAGCGATTGGGGTGTTTTAAACCAGAGATTTGGGGGTTTTTAAACCAGCGATTTGGGTGTTTTAAACCAGAGATTGGGGGGTTTTAAACCAGCGATTGGGGTGTTTTAACCCAGCGATTGGGTTGTTTTAACCCAGCGGTTGGGGTGTTTTAAACCAGCGATTGGGGTGTTTTAAACCAGCGGTTGGGGTGTTTTAAACCAGCGGTTGGGGTGTTTTAACCCAGCGGTTGGAGTGTTTTAAACCAGCGGTTGGGGGGTTTTAAACCAGCGATTGGGGTGTTTTAAACCAGCGATTGGGGGGTTTAAACCAGCGATTGGGGGGTTTTAAACCAGCGATTGGGGTGTTTAAACCAGAGATTGGGGTGTTTTAAACCAGAGATTGGGGTGTTTTAAACCAGCGATTGGGGTGTTTAAACCAGAGATTGGGGTGTTTTAAAACAGAGATTGGGGTGTTTTAAACCAGCGATTGGGGTGTTTAAACCGGCGATTGGGGTGTTTTAAACCAGAGATTGGGGTGTTTTAAACCAGCGATTGGGGTGTTTTAAACCAGAGATTTGGGGGTTTTTAAACCAGTGATTGGGGTGTTTTAAACCAGCGATTGGGTTGTTTTAACCCAGCGGTTGGGGTGTTTTAACCCAGCGATTGGGGTGTTTTAAACCAGCGATTGGGTTGTTTTAAACCAGCGATTGGGGTGTTTTAAACCAGCGATTGGGGTGTTTTAACCCAGCGGTTGGGGTGTTTTAACCCAGCGGTTGGGTTGTTTTAACCCAGCGGTTGGGGTGTTTTAAACCAGCGATTGGGGTGTTTTAACCCAGCGATTGGGTTGTTTTAACCCAGCGGTTGGGGTGTTTTAAACCAGCGATTGGGGTGTTTTAAACCAGCGATTGGAGTGTTTTAAACCAGCGGTTGGGGGGTTTTAAACCAGCGATTGGGGTGTTTTAAACCAGCGATTGGGGGGTTTTAAACCAGCGATTGGGGGGTTTTAAACCAGCGGTTGGGGTGTTTAAACCGGCGATTGGGGTGTTTTAAACCAGAGATTGGGGTGTTTTAAACCAGCGATTGGGGTGTTTTAAACCAGAGATTTGGGGGTTTTTAAACCAGCGATTGGGGTGTTTTAAACCAGAGATTGGGGGGTTTTAAACCAGCGATTGGGGTGTTTTAACCCAGCGGTTGGGGTGTTTTAACCCAGCGATTGGGTTGTTTTAACCCAGCGGTTGGGGTGTTTTAAACCAGCGGTTGGGGTGTTTTAAACCAGCGATTGGGTTGTTTTAACCCAGCGGTTGGGGTATTTTAAACCAGCGATTGGGGTGTTTTAAACCAGCGATTGGGGTGTTTTAAACCAGCGGTTGGGGGGTTTTAAACCAGCGATTGGGGTGTTTTAAACCAGCGATTGGGGGGTTTTAAACCAGCGATTGGGGTGTTTAAACCAGAGATTGGGGTGTTTTAAATCAGCGATTGGGGTGTTTTAAACCAGCGATTGGGGTGTTTAAACCAGCGATTGGGGTGTTTAAACCAGAGATTGGGGTGTTTTAAAACAGAGATTGGGGTGTTTTAAAACAGAGATTGGGGTGTTTTAAACCAGCGATTGGTGTGTTTAAACCAGAGATTGGGGTGTTTTAAACCAGAGATTGGGGTGTTTTAAAACAGAGAATGGGATGTTTTAAACCGGCGATTGGGGTGTTTTAAACCAGAGATTGGGGTGTTTTAAACCAGAGATTGGGGTGTTTTAAACCAGCGATTGGGGTGTTTTAAACCAGAGATTGGGGGGTTTTAAACCAGAGATTTCGGGGGTTTTAAACCAGCGATTGGGGTGTTTTAAACCAGAAATTGGGTTGTTTTAAACCAGCGATTGGGGGTTTTAAACTCGATCGGGGGGTTTTAAACCAGCGATTGGGGTGTTTTAAACCAGAGAATGGGGTGTTTTAAACCAGAGATTGGGGGGTTTTAAACCAGAGATTGGGGGGTTTTAAACCAGAGATTGGGGGGTTTTAAACCAGAGATTTGGGTGTTTTAAACCAGCGATTGGGGTGTTTAAAACCAGAGATTGGGGGGTTTTAAACCAGAGATTGGGGGGTTTTAAACCAGCGACTGAGGTGTTTTAAGCCAGAGGTTGGGGTGTTTTAAACCAGAGATTAGGGGGTTTTAAACCAGCGATTGGGGTGTTTTAAACTAGCGATTGGGGTGTTTTAAACCAGAGATTGGGGGGTTTTAAACCAGCGATTGGGGGGTTTTAAACCAGAGATTGGGGTGTTTTAAACCAGAGATTTGGGGGGGTTTAAACCAGAGATTTGGGGGGGTTTAAACCAGCGATTGGGGTGTTTTAAACCAGAGATTGGGGTGTTTTAAACCAGCGATTGGGGGGTATTAAACCAGCGATTGGGGGGTTTTAAACCAGCGATTGGGGTGTTTTTAAACCAGCGATTGGGGGGTTTTAAACCAGCGATTGGGGGGTTTTAAACCAGCGATTGGGGGGTTTTAAACCAGAGATTGGGGGGTTTTAAATTAGAGATTGGGGTGTTTTAAACCAGCGATTGGTGTGTTTTAAACCAGAGATTGGGGTGTTTTAAACCAGCGATTGGGGGGTTTTAAACCAGCGATTGGGTTGTTTTAAGCCAGAGGTTCGGGTGTTTTAAACCAGAGATTGGGGGGTTTTAAACCAGCGATTGGGGTGTTTTAAACCAGCGATTGGTGTGTTTTAAAACAGAGATTGGGGTGTTTTAAAACAGAGATTGGGGTGTTTTAAAACAGAGATTGGGGTGTTTTAAACCAGCGATTGGGGTGTTTTAAACCAGAGATTGGGGGGTTTTAAACCAGAGATTTGGGGGGTTTTAAACCAGAGATTTGGGGGGTTTTAAACCAGAGATTGGGGGGTTTTAAACCAGCGATTGGGGGGTTTTAAACCAGCGATTGGGGGGTTTTAAACCAGAGATTGGGGGGTTTTAAACCAGCGATTGGGGGGTTTTAAACCAGCGATTGGGGGGTTTTAAACCAGCGATTGGGGGGTTTTAAACCAGAGATTGGGGGGTTTTAAATTAGAGATTGGGGTGTTTTAAACCAGCGATTGGGGTGTTTTAAACCAGTGATTGGTGTGTTTTAAACCAGCAATTGGGGTCTTTTTTTTATTTTATAAAAAATACAGAAATAAAACAGAAATATTGTGAAATATTATTACAATTTAAGATAACGTTTTCTATTTAAATATACTTTCAAATATAATTTATTTCTGTGATCAAAGCTGAATGTTCAGCATCATTACTCCAGTCTTCAATGTCACATGATCCTTCATAAATCAATCTGATAATATGATTTATTATTAATGTTGGAAACAGTTGTTTTGCTTAAGATTTTTGGAATCTGTGATACTTTTTCAGGATTCATTGATGAATAAAAAGTTTTTAAGAAAAAAGAAAGAACAGCATTTATTTAAAATAGAAATCTTTTGTAACAATATAATTTAATTCAGTAATTTCTTTTCTTTCTTTTTTTGTTGAAAATAATTAGTACTTTTATTCAGCAAGAATGTATTAAATTGGTAAAAAGTGATAGTAAAGGTTTATATTGTGTGAATAAATGCTGTTCTTTTGAACTTTTTATTCATCAAATATCCTGAAAAAAGTATCATAGGTTCCAAAAAATATTTAGCAGCACAACTGTATCCAACATTGATAATAATCATCATATCAGAATGATTTCTGACGGATCATCTGACACTGAAGACTGCCTTTGGGGAGTGTCTTGTTTCAGGTGTGAAACAAGGCATTTCCTGTTGCCCGCAGGTGGCGCTATGACTGTAACTGAGTTTTTCGAGCATGTTTAGGCCATGATGATAAATTCAGCTTTGAACACAGGAATAAATTACATTTTTAACATACAACCCCAAATCAGAAAAAGTTGGGACAGTATGGAAAACGCAAAAAAAAAAAAGAAGTGATTTCTCAATTTACTTTGACTTGTATTTCATTGCAGACAATATGAACACAAAATATTTCATGTTTTGTCTGGTCAACTTCATGTAATTTGTAAATATGCATCCTTTCCTGTCATTCAGACCTGCAACACATTTCAAAAAAAGTTGGGACAGGAGCAATTTAGGGCTAGTAATGAGGTAAAATGGTTAAATAATGATGTGATTTGAAACAGGTGATGTCAACAGGTGATTGTAATTATGATTTGGTACAAAAGCAGCATCCAAGAAAGGTCTAATCCTTTAGGAGCAAAGATGGGCCGAGGATCGCCAGTTTGCCAACAAATACGTGAGAAAATTATTGAAATGTTTAAAAACAATGTTCCTCAAAGAAAGATAGGAAGAGATTTGGATATTTCACATTCAACAGTGCATAACATAATTAAAAGATTCAAGGAATCTGGAGGAATTTCAGTGCGTAAAGGACAAGAGAGCAAGCCTAAGCTGAACAACCGTGATCTCCGATCCCTCAGGCGGCACTGCATCAAGAATCGTCATTCATCTAGAAGCGATATCACCACATGGGCTCAGGACTACTTTGGCAAACCTTTGTCAAGTACCACAATACGCAGTTACATCCACAAATGCCAGTTAAAACTATACTGTGCCAAAAGGAAGCCCTATGTTAACAGTGTCCAGAAGCCCGTCAACTTCTCTGGGCTCGGAGGCATCTGGGATGGACCATCACACAGTGGAAACGTGTACTGTGGTCAGATGAATCAGTATTTCAGGTATTTTTTGGGAGGAATGGACGCCGTGTGCTCCGGACCAAAGAAGAAAAGGATCATCCAGAATGTTACCAGCAACAAGTCCAAAAGCCAGGGTCTGTCATGGTATGGGGTTGTGTCAGTGCCCTTGGCAAAGGGAACTTGCACTTCTGTGAAGGCACCATTAATGCTGAAAAGTACATAGAGATTTTGAAGGATAATATGCTGCCTTCAAGAAGACATCTTTTCCAGGGACATCCATGCATATTTCAACAAGACAATGCAAAACCACATTCTGCACACATTACAAAGTCCTGGCTGCGGAGGAAGAGGGTACGGGTACTTGACTGGCCTGCCTGCAGTCCCGACCTGTCTCCAATAGAGAATGTGTGGCGCATTTTGAAGCGCAAAATGCGACAACAAAGACCCCGTACTGTTGCCCACCTTAAGACTTGTTTGCAGGAAGAATGGGACCAAATTACACCTGAAACACTTCATCACTCGGTGTCTTCAGTCCCTAAACGTCTTTTAAGTGTTGTGAAAAGGAATGGCAACATTACAAAGTGGTAAATGCTTTACTGCCCCAACTTTTTTTGAAATGTGTTGCAGGTCTGAATGACAGGAAAGGATGCATATTTACAAATGACATGAAGTTGACCAGACAAAACATGAAATATTTTGTGTTCATATTGTCTGCAATGAAATACAAGTCAAAGTAAATTTAGAAATCACTTTTTTTTTGCGTTTTCCATACTGTCCCAACTTTTTCTGATTTGGGGTTGTATATTTACTTAGAAAATTATTTTGAATTATAACAATATCACTGTTTTTTACTGTATTTTGGACCAAATAAATGCAGCCTTGCTGGACACAAGAGACTTTGAAATGCGTTTAAAAAAAATCATAATTATTTCAAAATGAATGACCTATTTAATGATTCAAATTCTGAGTTGTACCGCCTAAAACAACTGCCATAAGAATGTTTTTCTGCTACATAATGATGTAAGGATATCACTTGTTATCACTTGTTTGCAAAATCCCTTAAAAGCGTGTACTCTTGCACACACACTCGAGGGATGAGTTTTTAAGTGTTTTTAAGTACTTCAGCAAACAGAGACAGATAACATTACGCTCCACTTACACAGTCTGCCGTCCAGCAGCGCGGCTCCAAACTTCACCCTCCAAACCAGCCGTTTTCCATGATGAACACTAAACCCAATTAAACCTGACCCACTGTTGACAGCCCAATTTTTCAAAGCCTACCTTGATGTTTGTGTGCACTGGCCCGACTGTGATTCTATTAAGTGCGGTTTCCTGAGTGCGGGAATCTCGACATGCACCTTTTTTCCAAGCAGCGCTGGTCGGATGGCTCGATTCAACATAAGTGGCAGGAAGTTCAGCTGTAAACTGTTTATGCTCCTAATTGACCTGTTAGTTGAGCGAAGGCATTTATCCGTGACATAGCGGCCCACTGATGTCTCTCTCTCCACGGGACAGGAGTCAATCACATGAGCACGATGGAGTTGATGCAGATTGATGTTTGGGGGCGGAAATTCATTGTTAAAAAGAAAGATGTTGGCGAAAGAGGCAGAGATCTCTTAACCCCCTTGTATTATGTTGTGGGCCAGTTTGATTGGAATTGTCAATTGGGAGGGGTGCACAACATTTCTGACGATTTTGATGTTTTCAGGTCACTTTCATTGTTAACCGACCACAATAAAGAGCCAGAATAAAAGCTACATTTCTGAACTACCCTCTGAGAGTTTTTAAATTTACATGCACTGTAAAACATATAGACTAATGATTACGTTTTAGTTAACTGGACAATTAAATGCCAAAAAAGTTGGCTTAACCAGTGAAAAGAAGTTCAACAATCGTTGGACCAACCTAGTAAAATATTATTTTTATATATAAAACATTTATATTTATATATATTATAGATTATATAAATGTATATACAGTATATACATGCAAATATTTCTTAAATATATACATGAATGTGTGTGTATTTATATATAAATAATAATTAACAGAGTACACACACATATATTATGTAAACACAAACTTTTATTTTGGATGCGATTAATCGCGATTAATCTTTTGACAGCCCTAATTAATTGTAAATTCGATTTGTAAATGTGAGTTAACAAGCATACAAGTTGCAATGCATTCTGGGTGCATCATGCAAACCTCATCCATGGCTCCCAGAATGCATTGCGGCATGAAGCATGTCACCATTGTTGAGATTCATAGGCTGAAAGTGCTTAGTGTAAAATTTGTTTTAAAATGTATTCAGCTTTTCTGATTAAACCTGTGCTGGATCTTTTCTAGAATCAAAATAAAACAAAGTTAATCGTATATTGCTCATATTAAACTCAGTCATAAAATCAGTGAATTAAGCCTCTACACAATGATTATACTGTTATCATTGAGCAGCCGACAGCATCTGATTGGGTTTTCTCTTGCTTTTCTTGCCATAGCAAACTCAGTTACAGCAGCCAGAGAAACACTAACATTAAAAAAGTCGTCAAACTGCCCAACTAAAGAAAACACTGATCACCATGATGGCGATGGGCAATCAACACAAATCAAAAAACTATAAAAACTTAATCAGCCAGGGTTTTTCCTGAGTCAAAAATGGTCTTCGGTGGTGGCTGACAGACATGGTCATACACACACACACACACACACACACACACACACGCACAGTAACAAGTACCCTACCCACGTGATCTGCAAGCGCAATACTGACAATAAATGTTAAATAAATTCAAAGAAACAGTTTGTTAATCTTATTTTGATACTTTGATGTTTGTTTTTTTTCCTCGTTTTTTTTTACACTATTTACAGATAATTGTTTTGGTATATAATCATATCAATATTAAAAATAGTATTAAAAAAATGAACAAATGGCCAAATTTTTGATCAGCTAGCTAAGAACAACTTTGTTCTGGTTTCACCTCACTCCAGTCTAAACTAAATGATTTTAGGCTATTTATTTTACTACACATTGTCAACATAAATAAGCTGAAAGACTGTGGATAATTAAAACTAATTCTTACTATCCACTCTTGTTAAATGGGGTGAGCACACTTGTGTTCTCATTTCAGATGTGTTCAGAGTTTGTGAGTTCAGTGTTGGACAGATCAATTGTTCTAACCAGTCGTTAAAATGATTTGGTTCAAAAGGAGTCAATAGGTCACGAATCGGACATTAGCAGACGCGTTGTGTGCGAATCTCGTCTGTGAGAACATCGCGAAAGATTTGTCAACACACAGAAAACACTTCATAACTGGATAGGATTTGTTTCCCGTTTATTGAAAGTATGGTTTATGTCAGCTGGTCAAAGAAGAGTCGATGTTTTTTGAGCGCAATTCACACCCAGCGGAAATTCAAGGAAAAAAAATGTCCGAATGCGCCACGCGCCATGGATTTTGTCTTCCGGCCTTTTGTTTTTGATTAACGTAATATATGTGAAATTAAATATGAGAAAGAGCTACGACTTAGGGGAGGTCACTCTAACATGCACCCTATCACAAGCACAGCAATCATTTACATCACTCATAAATCACGATAACTGATCAAATAAGGATTTGGCGGGACAATCTCGTTTTGGCAGCCGCCAAAAAATGCTCAATGTAGGAATAACCCTGTGAACAAAAGATGTTAAATTGAGAGACATGTGACCTTACTCAGTTAATTGAGATAAGTGAACTACTCTGTTTAAAAGTTGAGTAAACTCAACTTACAATTTTAAGTTATCAACTTTTCTTGCATTTGGCAGACACTTTGTGTACGCTGCGTTGAAAGTACATATATTTGTTTATCATTTTAAGAATTTTAATATCGCTGGGAATTGAATGCATGCATTGAATGCCATGCTCTACTGTTTGAGCTTCAGGAAAGCACAAAAATAACACAAAACATTTACATTTTAAATAAAAAAGTAGTTGCAATATTGTTTATAATATTCTTTTTTTTTAAACAAATGGTTAAAAATAGCTGTTGAATGCGGTTTTAAAAATAAATTGTTCTTATGTGTGAGAAGTATTTATATTAAAGGTTTACTGATTTAATCAACCCGATCTCACAGCAATTCATATTTTACAAGATGGCTAATTCGGACGAATGTGCATGACCTCAAATCGCATGTATTTGACGAGTTGCGAAATTCATATGAATGACCTACCTCAAACCCCGCCCCTAAACCTTTAGACAAAACATACACATTCGTACGAGTGAGGTTGTACAAATTTAGATTAAATAACATTGTATTATGTTTGAATTCTGGGTACGATTTTGAATTGGATTCAATACAATTCAGACAAAAAAAAAGCACTTGTGAAAAAAAATCTGGTTAAATCCAACGCTATCTCATGACCAATTTTTTTATAAATGGTACGTATTTGACGAGTTGCCAAATTCGTATGAATTCGTACGAATGACCCAACCTCAAACCCCGCCCCTAAACCTACCCATCACTGGAGTTTAGACGAAACGTACAAATTCGTACAAATTGGCTGTGAGATAGCGTTGGATTTAACCAGATTTTTTTTCATAGTGTGTTTTTTTGTCTGAATTGTATTGAATCCAATTCAAAATCGTACCCAGAATTCGAACATAATACAATGTTATTTACAATCTGAAAACAATCACTCTGCATGTTTGAGCATGAAACAAGACAGCAAAAGAGTTTGATTTGTGTCAGTTTTATTTTATTTTATTTTACTTTTTTATTATTTTATTTAAATTTTAATCCTGATCCACCAATATGAAAATTAAAGATATGGGAAAAACGGCAGAGATCGCTGGCAGCAAAACTTATTACAAAATTTATTTTATTTATTATTTAATTTTATAATCCTGATCCACCAATATGGAAATGAAAGTTATAGTAAAAATGCATGTTTCTACATTACAATTCAGAGTCATCTGTTATCAGGGGACTGTGTCAAAGTAATGTCTATTTGTCAAAAATGTACAGTTCTAAGATAATGCAATCAGGCAATTAGCATGTATTCATTCACTGAAAAAAAAAGTGTGTTGGATTTACATGATTTAATTGTTTACATCGGTCCCACATGAATCAATTAAGTTAACTAAACATAATTTGTTCATGTAACTTCAACATCATAGAATGAATACATTTTAAGTATGTATATGATGACTCCCTGACATGATTCATGCATTCAATTTCATATATTCATTCAATTTCATATATTCATTCATCCACTTCAATTTCGTATATTTTAATGTTACACAACTGAATTATAATTCTGCACTTGCTAGTTGACGAACTTTTAGCTAGCAATAGCACACATCAGCATCTTAAAAACGTCTTCAGCAAAGCCGTTATGACATTAGCTGTATAATCCACATCCTAAACAAATGCTCCACTCTTCTCCACAATGGTTACCCACTGTAATTTAAATTGTAATTCCAACATAATTGAATATTAAACACAATCAAGTCTCTCCCTTTCTCATCTCGCTCAAAAATACATAAAATAACACTTTTACATATAAAATAACCACATTTACTCTCTCTTGATTTAGCCATTTGCAAAGCATGCTGGGACCTAACAGGCCCTGCCCAGTTTCAGTTAATGCAACACAAATCATTCATGTAATCTCAACACAAACGGATTAAGTAAACGTCGATTTGACATATTAACATACAAGTTAGGACAAAATGTGTAGCAATTGTGTCGCTTAAGCTCATTTTAATTAAGCAATGTTAAGCAGTGTTTAGGCAGAAACAATGAGCTCATTAAATCCGTTATTACAAGTTTAATTTGAGTCAGTTTGGCATAAAAAGTAAAAGTCACTTTAGGCAAAGAAACCAAAAATATAGTGAATAAATTGACTTTTGCTAAAGTTGGTGCAAATACTGTAAAATGAGCCGTTTACTCAAACCTAATTTTCCTCCTGGACTGTGTCAAACACATTTTGTGCCGTCTACTTCCATTCGAGGCAAGATTGTATTTTTTCGATGCATGCGTAATAAATGGTTTAGTGCACCTGGAGCAACATTTAGTGTTGCTGTAAGGCTGATTATATATTGTATTAGCACATTAATCATTCCATACATCTGAGGTTATTGTGTTCACCATATGTTTCCCTTTAAGACTTAATAATGGCATTGCTCTTCATTGTCTGACTAGATCAACCTGACACAGACTAGGCACTTGGAGAAAGACTTAATTTCAATGTTGTGTGAGTTTCAGAAGAACCCAGTATGTGTTTTATGAGAAATATTTATACTCTTTTAATATGGTGCAAGGCAGATTTTATTGAACTGGGTGGGGAAGCTTATAAAACGACGCATTCTAGCACACAACAGATGTGTAAGAAGCTCAAACTGGAAAATGTTTGGGAAACGGCATTCTCACAAATGTTTTCCGCCCTCACAGATGGCGTGCGGTTTAATAGGAATTCTGGTGATGGTAGTCTGCTTGTTATAGTCACGATTACCTGTTACAGGTTCATGCGAAAGAAAGATGTACAGTATGTGGGAAAAAAAGGAAGGCTCTGTGACTGTACTGTGTGCTAATCTGTTCTCTCTCTTTGTGTGTGTTTGTAGTGTTATTGGTGCAGATGCAGGCAATGGTATCCGAGTTTTCCTCCCGGATATCGGGATGTTCACAGCGAGCCTGTCCGTGTGGCTGCTGTGCAGAAAGCTGGTTCACAAGCGGCCGAGTGAGGAGATGGCTCAGGACAACCACGACTTTGAGCACGAGGAGAAGGTGGGTCAGAGTTACTGCATGCCTGATGGAGTACTCAAACACACACCTGCTTCTCGCTTTACTTAGACTTACACGCATGCACACAAACACGGAGAACATGTGCTCTCCAGACGGCGGTTCAGCTGTCACCTCTGCTGATGGGTTTAATGAGCTGCAGTCTGACGCATTTCAAACATGATGATGAACGTTCATGGAACTTTGCTTTCCAGCGTTGACGGATACACAAATGCCCATTTTTAAACAAACAAATCATATAATTAGGATGTTGTTATTGTTATTATTAGTGTTAGTATGGTAACACTTTACAATACGGGTGCACTAATATGCATTAATTCATGCTTAACTAATGTATTGATAATCATGAGTTAATGTATGACTCATGAAGAATGACTTGTTGAGGCACATGACTATTAACTAACTGTTAAGTAATATGCCATTGTGGTGATGGCTTTTTAATTCATTTTGAATTAGTTAATAGTCATGTGCCTCAACAAATAAAGTCATAACATAATGATACCTTTGCAAATTGTTAGCTAATGATTAATTAAAGCAGAGACAACTGGAAGCTGAAATGCATGGCTTTGACCAGTTGTGGTAATTAACATATTCATTTACACTATTAGTTACTATAATATGTTATCAGGGAATTAATACAATATGACACATTTCATTAATAGCAATTCATATATTACTTAATCTATTTATCATATAGAATCTTCATTAGTTGCTGATGCAGAAATCATTAATAATGGTTTAGTTACATCAGCTCATGATTATCTGTGCACAAGGGCGATTCTAGGATTTTCATTTTAGGGGGGCTCAGCCCCCAGTGAGTGTATGAAAAAAAAAATTGGTAAGACTTTAGTTTAGGGTCCAATTCTCTATTAACAAGGAGCTTATTAGTATGCATTCACTCACCTAAAGGATTATTAGGAACACCTGTTCAATTTCTCATTAATGCAATTATCTAATCAACCAATCACATGGCAGTTGCTTCAATGCATTTAGGGGTGTGGTCCTGGTCAAGACAATCTCCTGAACTCCAAACTGAATGTCAGAATGGGAAAGAAAGGTGATTTAAGCAATTTTGAGCGTGGCATGGTTGTTGGTGCCAGACGGGCCGGTCTGAGTATTTCACAATCTGCTCAGTTACTGGGATTTTCACGCACAACCATTTCTAGGGTTTACAAAGAATGGTGTGAAAAGGGAAAAACATCCAGTATGCGGCAGTCCTGTGGGTGAAAATGCCTTGTTGATGCTAGAGGTCAGAGGAGAATGGGGCGACTGATTCAAGCTGATAGAAGAGCAACTTTGACTGAAATAACCACTCGTGACAACCGAGGTATGCAGCAAAGCATTTGTGAAGCCACAACACGCACAACCTTGAGGCGGATGGGCTACAACAGCAGAAGACCCCACCGGGTACCACTCATCTCCACTACAAATAGGAAAAAGAGGCAACAATTTGCACGAGCTCACCAAAATTGGACAGTTGAAGACTGGAAAAATGTTGCCGGGTCTGATGAGTCTCGATTTCTGTTGAGACATTCAGATGGTAGAGTCAGAATTTGGCATAAACAGAATGAGAACATGGATCCATCATGCCTTGTTACCACTGTGCAGGCTGGTGGTGGTGGTGTAATGGTGTGGGGGATGTTTTCTTGGCCCACTTTAGGCCCCTTAGTGCCAATTGGGCATCGTTTAAATGCCACGGCTTACCTGAGCATTGTTTCTGACCATGTCCATCCCTTTATGACCCTGACCATGTACCCATCCTCTGATGGCTAGTTCCACAGTTTAATGCACCGTCACAAAGCTCGAATCATTTCAAATTGGTTTCTTTAACATGACAATGAGTTCACTGAACTAAAATGGCCCCCACAGTCACCAGATCTCAACCCAATAGAGTTGCAACTGCAAGATGCTATCCTATCAATATGGGCCAACATTTCTAAAGAATGCTTTCAGCACCTTGTTGAATCAATGTAACGTAGAATTAAGGCAGTTCTGAAGGCTAAAGGGGGTCAAACACAGTATTAGTGTGGTGTTCCTAATAATCTTTTAGGTGAGTGTATTAGGATATTGGCTGTTTATTATTTTGTTTCAGGGGCATGGCCCCTCGAGAAAATGTATTTCTATGATCTACATATGTGCATTTTAAGATGTGCTGAACGGCAAAAAATTAGAAAACAATAGCTTGAAAACCATGTCAGTGGGCAGATATGACTGATAAAGTTTTTCCATTTTTGTCAGTGAAGACAGTAAACATATGTTTAACTGATATTTATATGTTTTCTAATCATTTTTCGAAGGCTAAAAGGAAAGCTAGGTAACTAAATTTATTAAATTAATTCACAATATGCACACATTCATTACTAATCTTATGCCCAATACAGGCCGAAAAAAGCTGAGCTTTTTTATTTACTGAGAGCTACACATTAAATTATTAATTTACAATATGCACACATTCATTAATTACTATTAATCTTATGCCTAATCTGAAGAAAACGGCTTTGTTTACTCTGATTTGATTGGTTTTCTCAAATATTTTGACATTGACGAGCGGTGACAGACCAATGAGGCTCAGATCAACACACACACCTCTGCTTCTGACGTGTGCTCTATTCGCTGCCACAGCGGATTGAAGAACACGCAGATTAACGCAGATTAAAAGACGGGACGAAGCTGAAGCCTCCCGCCAGTTTCATATGTTATAAAGGTTAATCACACATTTTTTAGGGGGGCTGGTGTCCAGGTGACGCCCATGTCTGTGCATTAGTTAAGCATGAATTAATGCATATTAGTGCACCCGTATTGTAAAGTGTTACCGTTAGTGTTATTAGTGTTATTATTAATTCATCAAACCCAACTCTATCAGATGAGCTAAATTATGAATTGAGTGGTTTAGACTCAATTGCTTTATCTCACAGGGTGTTTTGGTGACGGTTCATGTTCATTGTTCATGTGTTTAGTTTATCATGTTCTTGGTTATGTGTGTCATGTTCACAGTCTTGTCATGCACTTCCTGGTTTTGTCATGTTTCATTGTCATGTGATTCCCATGCCCTCATGTGTTGTGTCATGTCATTGGTTCATTGTCTCATCACTGTTCACAGGTGTCACTTGTCTTGTCATTAGGCTGTGTGTATTTAGCCCTCATGTTTGCCATGTGTCCTTGTCTGTTATTGTGATTGTAACCCGTTGTCAGGCAAGTCTGTTTATGTCCTGTTTTTGCTAAGTCTTTGTTTCTAGTCAAGTCAAGTCAAGTAAAGTCAAGTCCTTGTTTTATGTTTTGATTTATGTTAAGATTTATGTTTGGAATAAACTGCACTTGGGTCTTCAACTTGCCTCTTCAGTGGATAATCGTTACAGAATAACAGAACGCCAAACATGGACCCAGCAGCTTCCACGTTTTTGACTCCTCAAGCAGGAAGATCTTGCTGAAGCTCAAACGTGATGCGTAACACGAGAATGAACCTCATTGGTTCTTGCTGAAGCTCAAACGTGATGCGTAACACGAGAATGAACCTCATTGGTTCTTGCTGAAGCTCAAACGTGATGCGTAACACGAGAATTAACCTCATTGGTTCTTGCTGAAGCTCAAACGTGATGCGTAACACGAGAATGAACCTCATTGGTTCTTTCAGAAGCTCAAAGGTGATGCGTAACACAAGAATGAACCTCATTGGGTCTTACAGAAGCTCAAACATGATGCGTAACACAAGAATGAACCTCATTGGGTCTTACAGAAGCTCAAACGTGATGCGTAACACAAGAATGAACCTCATTGGGTCTTACAGAAGCTCAAACGTGATGCGTAACACAAGAATGAACCTCATTGGGTCTTACAGAAGCTCAAACATGATGCGTAACACAAGAATGAACCTCATTGGGTCTTACAGAAGCTAAAACGTGATGCGTAACACAAGAATGAACCTCATTGGTTCTTGCTGAAGCTCAAACGTGATGCGTAACACGAGAATGAACCTCATTGGTTCTTGCTGAAGCTCAAACGTGATGCGTAACACCAGAATGAACCTCATTGGCTCTTGCTGAAGCTCAAACGTGATGCGTAACACAAGAATGAACCTCATTGGTTCTTGCTGAAGCTCAAACGTGATGCGTAACACGAGAATGAACCTCATTGGTTCTTGCTAAAGCTCAAACGTGAAGCGTAACACGAGAATGAACCTCATTGGGTCTTACAGAAGCTCAAACGTGATGCGTAACACCAGAATGAACCTCACTGGCTCTTACAGAAGCTCAAACGTGATGCGTAACACGAGAATGAACCTCATTGGTTCTTGCTGAAGCTCAAACGTGATGCGTAACACGAGAATGAACCTCATTGGTTCTTGCTGAAGCTCAAACGTGATGCGTAACACGAGAATGAACCTCATTGGTTCTTGCTGAAGCTCTAACGTGATGCGTAACACCAGAATGAACCTCATTGGCTCTTACAGAAGCTCTAACGTGATGCGTAACACCAGAATGAACCTCATTGGCTCTTACAGAAGCTCAAACGTGATGCGTAACACGAGAATGAACCTCATTGGTTCTTTCAGAAGCTCAAACGTGATGCGTAACACGAGAATGAACCTCATTGGCTCTTACAGAAGCTCAAACGTGATGCGTAACACAAGAATGAACCTCATTGGCTCTTACAGAAGCTCAAACGTGATGCGTAACACGAGAATGAACCTCATTGGCTCTTACAGAAGCTCAAACGTGATGCGTAACATGAGAATGAACCTCATTGGTTCTTTCAGAAGCTCAAACGTGATGCGTAACACGAGAATGAACCTCATTGGCTCTTACAGAAGCTCAAACGTGATGCGTAACACGAGAATGAACCTCATTGGCTCTTACAGAAGCTCAAACGTGATGCGTAACATGAGAATGAACCTCATTATCTCTAACATGATTATAATTGGATGAATTGAAGTTTGCATGCAGTGCCACCCTGAGCAGCAGAAGTGTTGTTAAAGAACTTTATTATGTGAATTGCCATAATCACATTTTTTTGTGAATCCCACCCCAGTAACAGCTTTCCAAATGTTTGTTTTCCTAGAGTAAAATACTCATTGTTTTATGAGAGCAGGTTTATGTTATAGGACGAGGAGAGGCAAGTTCTTTGACTGGACTTGTAAAGCAGCTCATAAGTTCAGTATATTCTAGATCAGTGCTTCCCAAGCGTCTTACAGTGGCTCTGAGGCTTTCAACATCCTTCTGTGTTCCCCCTCTCTTCCACTTCCACTGCACTCACACCTTCAATATTTGCCCCCTTAAATTGATTTTCAGGTGCATTTTCTACAGCGTTTTTCTAACCCTAACAAATATGTGAGCTATGATTTGTCATATTCTTTAAATTCCATTAACTTTATTATTAATATAATAAATAAATAATGCTAAAGCTTAGTGATACTTTGAAATATTAAACAAGTCAGATTTTCTCAAAGCCGCAGATTTGTTCACTAACACAACACGGCTGTGAGATGCACAACACTTCTGCTGTGGCTTTAGTTGGAACTATTGTTTAGTTGCAAACAGAGCAAACAATATTGACAATACTTTGTTTAAAATGTCACTAAATTTGACCTTTTTGTTTGTTGAACTGTTGTATAAAACACATTTGCAATCCTGTGGATATTCGGGGAAAAATTGCATTCTTGCTTGTATTAAAAACAAGAACTCACACAGGGCGTTTCCATCCATCCATCCATCCATCCATCCATCCATCCATCCATCCATCCATCCATCCCATCCATCCATCCACCTATCCATCCATCCACCCATCTATCCTCCCATCTATCCATCCATCCATCCATCCATCCATCCATCCATCCACCTATCCATCCATCCACCCATCTATCCTCCCATCCATCCATCCATCCAACCATCCACCTATATATCCATCCACCCATCTATCCTCCCATCCATCCATCCATCCATCCATCCATCCATCCATCCATCCACCTATCCATCCATCCACCCATCTATCCTCCCATCCATCCATCCATCCAACCATCCACCTATCCATCCATCCACCCATCTATCCTCCCATCCATCCATCCATCCATCCATCCATCCATCCATCCACCTATCCATCCATCCACCTATCCATCCATCCACCCATCTATCCACCCATCTATACTCCCATCCATCCATCCATCCATCCACCCATCTATCCTCCCATCCATCCATCCATCCATCCATCCATCCATCCATCCATCCATCCATCCATCCATCCATCCATCCATCCACCTATCCATCCATCTATCCATCCATCCACCTATCTATCCACCCACCCAACCATCCATCCATCCATCCATCCACCTATCCATCCATCCATCCATCCACCTATCTATCCACCCAACCATCCATCTATCCACCTATCCATCCACCTATCCATCCATCTATCCACCCAACCATCCATCATCCACCTATCCATCCATCTATCCACCCAACCATCCATCCATCCAACATCCATCCATCATCTATCCACCCATCCATCCATCCATCCATCCACCCATCTATCCTCCCATCCATCCATCCATCCATCCACCTATCCATCCATCCACCCATCTATCCATCCATCCACCTATCTATCCACCCAACCATCCATCCATCCATACATCCACCTATCCATCCATCCATCCATCCACCTATCTATCCACCCAACCATCCATCCATCCACCTATCCATCCATCTATCCACCCAACCATCCATCCATCATCCATCCATCATCTATCCATCCATCCATCCATCCACCTATCCATCCATCCACCCATCTATCCATCCATCCACCTATCCATCCATCCATCCATCCATCCATCCACCTATCTATCCACCCAACCATCCATCCATCCATCTATCCACCCATCCACCCATCTATCCATCCATCCACCTATTTTTCCACCCAACCATCCATCCATACATCCACCTATCCATCCATCCACCCATCTAACCACCCATCTATCCATCCATCCATCTACCTACCTACCTATCCATCCATCCATCCACCTACCTACCTATCTATCCACCCAACCATCCATCCATCCATCCATCCACCTATCCATCCATCTATCCACCCAACCATCCATCCACGTATCTATCCACCCAGCCATCCATCCACGTATCTATCCACCCAGCCATCCATCCATCCATCCATCTATCCACCCAACCATCCATCCATCCATCCATCTATCCATCCATCCACCCATCTATCCATCCATCCACCTATCCACCTATCCATCCATCCATCCATCCATCCAGGTATTGTTTAAAGGTTGATGAGCTGTAATACTAGGATACATTAATAAAGTGCTAAAGTTAAGACCTGAGGTTTAAAGAATTGCTTCATGCTGTAGCTAAACGTTTACTGGTGTTTAGCAGTATGTGCTACCGTGAGCAGGAAGTTGTTTCCTGTGCTGAAGGCCATACATATGGAGCCATTAAAGCTAGAGTGTTTGTTTGTGAATCTGCGTGTGAGATCAGAGTTAATCTAAACCAGATTAAACGGCACTTAAACTGAGACATGTTCTTGAAATGGACTAGTATACCACTTACTGCATAATGTTTACTAATATTATATCTAGGATGTCAGACAGTATATATCATGCAATGAGGAACATTTAAAACATTTTCAAAAAAGTTTTTGTTCTGTTTTTGTACTGTCAGATTTGGCTTTGGAGAAAAGGCCGCTGGTGGAAGAAGCTATTTTCACTCTTAAATTATTAGTAAATTTCACAATTAATTACAAAGAAAAGACAAGCAACACTGAGTTAAATCTAGAAAGTAAAAGTAGAAAGACTGAAAAAATATTTTCTGAAAAATGTACTCCTACTGTTCTACTGCTCGCTCTGCTTGTATAATGCAGACTTTGGCAAGATGTTTTTCATTCATACAGTAACCGTGCATGCTTCTTGTATTCTGTGACCACACACAGGAGGAGATTGACGAGAAGGTGGAAAATGATGACGAGGATGATGACGACGATGATGATGAGGATGATGAAATGCTGTTTGACGAGGACTTTGATGCAGAAGATGAGGCAGAGGAAGAGGAAGGGGACGGAGAAGTCGTGGATGAGGAAGAGGAGGAGGAAGAGATGGAGGAGAGCACAAAGATGAAGATTCTGCGCAGAGTAGCAGGAGTGGCAAATAAACTCAAAGAGATCATCGGTAACCTCATCACAACCGCTGGACAAGTGGTGGTCACCATTCTACTGGGATTAACAGGTGTGGATACGTCATAGATATTTGAACGTTTGCGGTCAGGAAGATGTTTTAATGTTTTTGAAAGAAGTCTCCTCTGCTCACCAAGGCTGCATTTATTTGATCAAAAATTCAGATATTGTGAAATATTATTACAAATAACAGTTTTCTATATGAATATATTTTAGAATGTAATTTATTCCTGTGATCAAAGCTGAAGGTTCAGCATCATTACTGTGTCACATTCAGTGTCACATGACCCTTCAGAAATCATTCTGATATGATGATTTACTGCTCAGGAAACATTTTTGATTTTTATCAACGTTGAACACAGCTGTGCTGCTTCATATTTTTGTGGAAACCGTGATACACTTTTTTTTCAGGATTCTTTGATGAATAGAAAGTTCTAAAGAACAGCATTTGTCGAAAATAGAAATGTTTTGTAAAATTATAAATGTCTTAAATGTCACATTGCTGAATAAAAAAAAAATAATCTTAATGACCACAAACATAAATGTAAAAAAAAAAAAATTTGATTTTATATGTCATGCACATTTACGTATATTTCTGTGAAGATATATCTGGCTCATATTTCATAAAGCTAAAATTATATATTTTACATTAAAATATATATTTTTTTCTAACAATAGGATTTTTTGGTTGCATTATGACATTCATTTTATGTAAATTAAGCACACACAGTGGCAAGAAAAAGTGTGTGAGCCGCTTGCAGAATCTGTGAAAATGTGAGTCATTTTAACAAACTAAAGAGAGATCATACAAAATGCATGTTATTTTTTATTTAGTGCTGTCCTGAATAAGATATTTTACATAAAAAAATGTTTACTTATAGTCCACAAGACAAAAATAGCTCAATTTATTAAAATGACCCATTCAAAAGTTTATGAACCATTAATTCTCAATACTGTGTGTCGTTCCCTGATGATCCACGGCAGTGTGTGTGTGTGTGTGTGTGTGTGTGTGTGTGTGTGTGTGTCGTTCCCTGATGATCCACGGCAGTGTGTGTGTGTGTGTGTGTGTCGTTCCCTGATGATCCACGGCAGTGTGTGTGTGTGTGTGTGTGTGTGTGTGTCGTTCCCTGATGATCCACGGCAGTGTGTGTGTGTGTGTGTGTGTGTGTCGTTCCCTGATGATCCACAGCAGTGTGTGTGTGTGTGTGTGTGTGTGTGTGTGTCGTTCCCTGATGATCCACGGCAGTGTTTGTGTGTGTGTGTGTGTGTGTGTCGTTCCCTGATGATCCATGGCTGTGTGTGTGTGTGTGTGTGTGTGTGTGTGTCGTTCCCTGATGATCAACGGCTGTGTGTGTTTTGTGATGGTTGTTCTTGAGTCTCTTGTTTGTCTTGAGCAGTTAAACTGACCAACGTTCTTCAGAAAATCCTCCTGGTCCTGCACATTCTTCAGTTTTCAGCATCTTCTGCATATTTGAAGCCTCTCCAGCAGTGAGTGTGTGATTCTGAGATCTGAGGACGATTGAGGGACTCACACACAACTATTAAAAAAGCTTCACACATTCACTGACGCTCAGAAGAAAACATGACGCATTAAGAGCCGGGGGTGAACACTTTTGAGCATGTCCAAATGTTTCTTATTTTGTTTAAATATCTTTTTTTTTCATTTAGTGCTGCCCTTCAGAAGCTACAGAAGATTCTCGCATATTTCCCAGAAGACAAATTTTGTACAATTTACTTTGATTTTCAAAATGAATAAGTGTTTACCCCCGGCTCTTAATGCGTCATGTTTTCTTCTGAGCGTCAGTGAATGTGTGAAGCTTTTTTAATAGTTGTGTGTGAGTCCCTCAATCGTCCTCAGATCTCAGAATCACACACTCACTGCTGGAGAGGCTTCAAATATGCAGAAGATGCTGAAAACTGAAGAATGTGCAGGACCAGGAGGATTTTCTGAAGAACGTTGGTCAGTTTAACTGCTCAAGACAAACAAGAGACTCAAGAACAACCATCACAAAACACACACACAGCTGTGAATCATCAGGGAATGGCACACACACACACACAGCCTTGGATCATCAGGGAACGACACACACACACACACACACAGCCGTGGATCATCAGGGAACGACACACACACACACACACACACACAGCCGTGGATCATCCAGGGAACGACACACACACACACAGCCGTGGATCATCAGGGAACGACACACACACACACACAGCCGTGGATCATCAGGGAACGACACAAACACACACACACACAGCCTTGGATCATCAGGGAACGACACACACACACACACACACACAGCCTTGGATCATCAGGGAACGACACACACACACACACACAGCCGTGGATCATCAGGGAACGACACACACACACACACAGCCGTGGATCATCAGGGAACGACACACACACACACACAGCCTGGGATCATCAGGGAACGACACACACACACACACAGCCGTGGATCATCAGGGAACGACACACACACACACACACACACACAGCCGTGGATCATCCAGGGAACGACACACACACACACAGCCGTGAATCATCCAGGGAACGACACACACACACACACACACAGCCGTGGATCATCAGGGAACGACACACGCACACACACAGCCGTGGATCATCCAGGGAACGACACACACACACACAGCCGTGAATCATCAGGGAACGACACACACACACACACACAGCCGTGAATCATCAGGGAACGACACACACACACACACACAGCCGTGGATCATCAGGGAACGACACACACACACACACACACACACACAGCCGTGGATCATCAGGGAACGACACACAGTATTGAGAATTAATGGTTCATAAACTTTTGAATGGGGTTATTTTAATAAATTCAGCTTTTTTTTGGTCTTGTGGACTGTATGTAAACATTTTTTATGTGATGTATCTTATTCAGGACAGCACTAAATAAAAAACAACATGCATTTTGTATGATCTCTTTTATTTAGTAAAAAATATTTTCACAGATTCTGCAAGCGGTTCACACACTTTTTCTTGCCACTGTATACACCTCCCCCTAATTTTCTCATTATCATAAAAACCCCTCATTGTTTGTACTGTAATAAAAATAATCCTGTCTGCAGTAGAGCAAATGTACACTTTTTAATGACCGTTTTTTTAAAGGCTTTTTACGCTTAACCACATGAGCGCCTTGGAAAATATGCTCGTTTCACTGGAACAAATGTACTTTATAATTTGAATAATATATCATTAAATATGTTATGAAAGACATCAGGCACTGAGGAGCTTCTATTACTTATATTCCCTCGGCTCAGCTCACGTCCCTATATGTGACTTCATTGGTAGATCAGGCTAAGATGAATCACTAATACCACACCGTCTCTGGTGATCAGGAGGAATGAAACCGAACTCAAAATGCAAAACAACCCTTCAAAATATTAAAAGAACATCATGCTTCCAGCAGAATCCAAACCAGTGAAGTCAGTGTAAAACTCTGTTCTGTTCTGGCCTGCAGGTATCATGCTCCCCTCTCTGACGTCAGCCGTCTACTTCTTTGTGTTCTTGGGTCTGTGCACGTGGTGGTCGCTCTGCAAGACCTTCGACAAGCTCCTCTTCAGCTGTCTGTGTGTTCTCATGGCCATCTTCAGTGCTGGTCATCTCATCATACTTTATTCAAACCAGTTCCAGTTCCTCCAGGAGGCCATCAGGCCCAACGACAGCTACATCAGGTCAGAGGCTCTCCTTTCCAATGACATTTGTCAAACAACTTACGTCTATTTTATGCAAATAACTGGCTCCATATTAAAGAGGCCATATTACGCAATGTCTGGATTTTGTTTTTGGGAATAGGTTTCCTAGAATAGGTTTTCATGCATAAACGTTCAAGCATTTTTCACATATTCTCCATTGTTGCAGCTCCTTTTCTCCCAGTCTGTCAGTAACATCCTGGGCCCTATCATACACGCGACACAAGTGTTTTTTGCTAGTTTCAGCCCAACGCAGTTATCATTTTCACGTCCAGCGCCATGTTGTTTAACACTCTCGAGGCTCTCTTTTTTTCTTATCAGTGCCAAAGAGACGTTTTTTTATCATTCAGGCAAGTGTTATACATCATTATAATCTGTTAAGTTTCAATTTTTTTTGTGTAGAGTCACAATAAAAAACAAAAGGTTTTGCTTTTTGCAAAATAAAGAAAACAAACATGATGTGCGATCTGCAGCCTCTCTCTCAAAGACATTCATTCAGATAGTCTTCAGAAAAGGAACTCTAGCTTAGTGAATACTTCTCTCACAAACATGAGACATATGTCTAAAGAAACGCTGAAATGTCAGGTTTTGAACACTGTAAACCAGATCGAAAACAAATATTCTGTGTTTATGTAATCTGTTCGAAAAGCGATAGATGTCAGTCACCCGCGAGCCACTTCATTATCCGCTAATGCGACCACGCCCACGGATCGCGCGTTCTATTGAGATTCAAATACTGATGATCCCCGCATCAACGCCCACACATCAACTCACACAAACACATCTAGTGAAGCGCTGTAACGTTATTTCAGCTACATCGTTTTGAGACGCGTTTGAGCAATAATCCTGGATTTATTCTCCTCATGCAAAGCTGTTCATTTCTAAGAGCATTAAAGGATTCCGCCGCTGATTGTAAGGTCAATTTATTCTGTTTATTCTGCATCTGGGGATATTAAATGCAAAAAGACCGTTTAAATATGAATCCTGTTGCAACATTAAATGTCACACACGCAAGACTTATTTGGCTTGTTTTGGACCGATTATAACGTGTTTATTGTAAAAGAGCCTAGTGTCACATCAATAAAGCTTTTATTCGCAAATGTCTGCTCATATGCTATAAATATAGTACCAGTCAAACGTATTTTGCTTCATATTGATGTTTAAATATTATAGCCTAATGGTATTTTTTTAATTTAATATCAAAGTTGGTCAGAAATGATTCTGGAGTTTTGTTTTGTAGAAAGTGATTTTTTGTTTTGTTTTGTAGAAAGAGAATTGCTTTCTTTAAAGTGAATTTTGTTTTCTATAAATTGTATCTTAATTTTATTTATTTATTTATTTTTTGTATGAGACTACTTTTAAAAACATAAAAAAAATAGTACAAAAGATGTAGAAAAAAATGCTCTTCTTAGTCATTTTTGTCTTGTTTCTAGTCTAAATATTTAAACATTCTTAAATCAAGATGCATTTACTAGATAAGTACAGTTTTCAACTAAATAAGAAGAGCATTTTTTTTAGGTGTAGTCAAATCTTTTGATCATTTAAAATATAATAGGCCTTTGTTGACTACATTCTAAATAAATGATTCTGGAGTTTGGCTTTGTAGAAAGAGAATTTTTTTGTTTTGTAGAAAGTGAATTGCTTTTTTTAAAGTGTTTCGTTTTGTATAAATTGTATCTTAATTTTAATTATTTATTATTTATTTTTTTAACATGAGACTACTTTCAAAAACATAAAGCTCTTCTTAGTAATTTTTGTCTTGTTTCTAGTCTAAATATTTAAACATTCTTAAATCAAGATGCATTTACTAGATAAGTACAATTTTAACTAAAAAGGAAGAGCAAATATATTTTTGCTCTCTCAGTCAGGTATGAAGCTCATTCATTATGCAGCTCATTATGCGGGTTATTATGTTCTTTTGTCCTCTCAGGTGATCTCCAGCATTATTCATTAGCTATCACGCCTCCTTGCATATTGGCTTTGTGAAGAAAAACTGTCTTACAAATTGTAAATTAATATATTGTTTTATGTGAATGAGTAGGCTCAATGATTCTCACATCAGTTTGAAGCAAAAACTCAATGCAAATACACCCTGGAGTCAAAAGTCTTGTGAACACATATCTATTGTGTGTTTAGAGGCCTTCATTTTAAAACAATTGTTTTAGTTTTTTCAAAAATCATGCATAAACATTAATACAAGCATGTACATACATGTTGCTTAGATATTATGGTAGCCCAGTTTGTGCCGAATACAGTGTAATTACACTTTTGCCATTAATATGTTTATGAGCAAATGAAAAAAACACAAATGTCAGAGCATGTCAAAACTTCTAAAGGGCCCCAAAACAGCTCAGACTCCTAGGGGTTAAACAGCAAATGCACTCGCGGCCATATTTTCGCACATGGGTGTGCTGGTCTGAAAACCAGGTGTGTTCAGGAGCATTGTTGGCGCGTTGCTATTTTGAGGAACTGAAAACGACTGTGGCATTGACCAACAAAAACCTGCTCTAAAGTCAATAGCGCAGTATTTTTTGTGTTTTTTAAAGGTGCAGTATGTAGTATATATGAGGCTCTATTGACAGAAATGCAATATAGTATACATAACCATGTTTTCAGTGGTGTATAAAGAACTTACTCAATATACCATTATGTTTTTATTACCTTATGTGGCGTTCACACCGGACACGATTCACACAAATAATTCGCGCTAATCGCGTGAAGGTGGACGCTTGACCATTTTGAGTTTACTCGCTTCAATCGCGCGTGAAATTCGCGCGAATCGCTCGTGACATTCACTGCACAACAGACGCAAATTCGCGTCATGGGCGGGGCTTCTGCCAGCGGCTCGTCTCGTTGAGAAATGGCTGACATGGGCTGTGTTTCCATGTCTTTTTTTTGTTAAAATCTACTGTTAATGTGAGACAAAATGTAGTTTTAAGCCTTTTTCAGTCGATAATGTAGTTGTTTAAAGCTGAAATCTGTGGATTATTTATATAAAGAGTGCCTATTTGAACATTTTATCTGGCGTTTTTGGAGTTGTTAGCTCCAGTGGATCAGCGGCGCTCAGCGCTCGTCAAAGCCGGCGAGGGCAACCTTTCCTCGGCCAGTCCTTCTGCCGTGTGCCGCTGGCTCTGATGTCTCTGTGGTGTCTCGAGCTATAATTCGTCTTGTAACGGCCGATCTTTGGTGTCATGGATCTATAATTTGTTCCCTGGCAAATCGTTTAGACTGAAGTTTCATTACTTTATATTTTTAGGCTATAACTGTACGTTGCAGTTGTACCGTTAGCCTATTAGCACTGACTTTGAATGTTTGACTGAATTGTTTGCTTTATTTCATGTATAGCTTATTATACCTTTTACTTATACCTTTGTATTATTGATCAAACATAAACTTGCATTTAACAAAAAGAGACTGTGTTGTGTTTCATGTCATTTAATGTTATCACAGTGATAATCATATTGTCTGAACCAGATATTAATATACAGATTTTCTCCTCATTGTTGTCACTACTAGAGCAAGCTCCTGATTGGTTAACGCGGCTCGAAATGTCCGCCAAAGTTCAGATTTTTCAACTTGAGCGATTCCCGCGATTTGCGCGTTCAAAACGCTCAATTCGCGTCCTTCGCGCCGCCTCAATCGAGCGAATCTCACTGCCTCATTCGCGCGAATCGTGCCGCAGAATGCCATTTCTCGTCTCTGCATTGACTTAACATGTAAATCACTCGCGCGAATCGCGTCTGGTGTGAACGCACCATTAGAGTTAGAGTCATTTCTATCTACACACACCGCGGGTCCCCTTACAGTGAAGTCACCATTTTGCACCGTCATGTTTGTACAGTAGCCCTAAACGGACAAACTTCTCTACAGAGCACTAACTACTCTCTGCTCTTTCCGACGACGACATTTTTGTCCTGTGTCGGCCACCAGAGCTTCTCGGGATGGGTGAGCGGTGTGTTATTGCTCACCACTAGATGCCGCTAAAATTTACACACTGCACCTTTAAAGAGTGCATTAGTAATATGCGTCTATAGGCGGTGCACAGCGCGCGTACACTCTGCTTATTACACACACATTTTTAAATATTAAAAATAAAAGGATTCCTCTCTGGAGAAGCGTTCAGTCTTTCCGCTCGCAAATTCCTCCATGTAAATAGCGAATCCGCCCGCCATGGTGCTTTTAAAGGGAATGGGAGATGAGTCTCTGATTGGTTTATTGCACGGTACGCCTACAACCCTTTTGGACCATGTGTTTGGCACGCCGACCGTTTTTTTCCCATCGGTAAACTAGCAAAAATGGATTCGGACACCTGCGCCGTGCGCGTCAGACCACATGCTCAGATCGTTAAAATAGAGCCCCCTGTCTCTATGAAGCCCCTCCTTCTAAAAAGAATATTGTGCTCTGATTGGTCAGCTGGACCAGTGTGTTGTGATTGGTCAATCGGAAAAGTACCCTTACCATAACCGCAAGTTTCAACACACTCCTAACTACACTCTAAAAATGCTGGGTTAAAAATAACCCAAGTTGGGTTGAAAATGGACTAACCCAGCAATTGGGTTATTTTAACCCAGTGATTAGGTTGTTTTAACCCAGTGATTGGGTTGTTTTAAGCAAACATTTAACCCAACCGCTGGGTTAAAACAACCTAATTGCTGGGTTAGTCCATTTCCAACCCAACTTGGGTTATTTTAACCCAGCATTTTTTAGAGTGTAACTCAACCAGGCCCCGCCCCTTTATACATTGTGCGGGAATTATTTAAATGAGGAATATTGTGACGTGTTGGTTTCTGAAGAAAACTCAAGACTACAATGAAGGCGTTTCAGGAGTTCAGAAACACTGACACTGATAGAGAGAATGACTGGCTTTGTGCTTTGTAACCGCCACATTACACACTAAAGAAAGATGAACATGTAAAAATGCACAATAGGTCCTCTTTAATTATTCATGAATCAGTGGACTCTGAATACAAGCTTGAACGACAGTGCCAGTAATACTGTATAATATGTCATATGTTTAATGTCATCATATCATATCATACCTGCGGCATACAGTAAATAATGAATGAGTGTTAAAACCCATCATGCCCTGCAGCAAAACACAGCCCAATTTCCTGTGTGTGTGCTCTGATAGACACGCGGGGTTCAGGCGCTGCACAGATAAAAGATCCCGTGTCCCATCTGTTCTCGAATGTCCTGACAAAGGCCAGTCCACAAAAGACCTGCAGACCAACTGCAGAGTGAAAGAAATATAGCTTCATAAATGCATATCAGCCGAATGTTGTGCGTGTATGCCAAAGGAATCGCTCGCTCATTCTTTTACAATCATTTACGCAACAATTCTCCTGAAATAGATCCAGCATTTTTACGATGCGATTAGCAAGACATTTTTATAATGTTTAATTATGCATTAAGGTAATTCCATATTGTTGTGTTAATTATTGTAGCGCAGACGTGGCTAAACTTGCAGTGCTCTCGTCTAATAAGCATGACAATTCATAACACATACAAATAATGGGTAAATAGTGATTTTTAAGTACATTAAAATAATTATAATTGCTCAATCATAACATTGTAACATTATACATATCTTTATTGTCAATTTAATACATCCTTGCTGAATTAAAGTATTCATTTCTTTTTCTTTTTTTTCCGGAACCCAAACTTTTAAAATGTAGTATTAAAATAATTGAGATAATTCTGCATTCTATTTTATGTTTCATACACATTTACATATATTTCTGTGAGGAAATGCCTGGTACTTTAGGTGTTTCATACCAAAAAAATATTATTAAATTTAATTTAATTTAATTTAATTTAATTTAATTTAATTTAATTTAATTTAATTTAATTTAATTTAATTTAATTTAATTTAATTTAATTTAATTTAATTTAAAATAATCAAATTTCTTTAAAAAAAAAACTTTCATTTTTTGTACAGTAATAAAAATCTGTTTCATACAAAACCTAAAATAAATAAATAAATAAAAATAAAAATAAATAAATAAATTCTAATTTCTTAAAAAAACTTTCATTATTTGTACAGTAATTCAATTCTATTTCATACAAAACCTAAAATAAAATAAAAAAATAATCATAATAAATATAAATATTTTCTAATTTCTTAAAAAAAACCTTCATTATTTGTAAAGTAATAACATTATTTGTTTCATACCAAAACCTAAAATAAATAAAATAATACAATATAATAAAAATAAATAAATTCAAATTTCTTAAAAAACTCCATTATTTGTACAGTAATTAAAGTCTGTTTCATACAAAACTTAAAATAAATATATAAACAAAATTAATTAAATAAATAAATAAATAAAATAATCATAATAAAATAAATAAATTCAAATTTCTTTAAAAAAAAAAACAGTAATAAAATTCTTTCATACCAAAACCTAAAATAAGATAATACAATAAAATAAAATAAAATAAATATAAAAATTCTAATTTCTTCATCCTCATCAACCTTCATTATTTGTACTGTAATAAAAATCATCCTGTCTGTTTTTTAAAACAACAGAATATTTTATAATTTGCAAAAAAATCTTAATCACACACCCCCCAAATATTCTCATTATTGTGAAAAAAACCCCCATAAAAATACTGTATTAAAAAACAAAGGCAGTAGAATAAAAGTACTTTATAATTTGACAAGTATATAATTAAATATAAGTATTTTATGAAAATAATTTCACAATGCAAAATGTAAAAAAAAAAAAAAGATTGCCAAATATATTTGCATTAACAGTGCGATGCGTGTCTCATTGAACATGTCCCCATGACGGATAGCTGCTATAGAGCAGTTTCTGCATGCCTGCGATGCCTTGCATGCTGCAGCAAACACATCTCGAATGTTTATTTTAGCGCTCGCTGTCCTTCGCCGGATATTTCCATCCGTACTCTCAGATCTGCTATGCAGCGGTTATGATCCGCAGGTGCTGACGGCCTGATTCTGCACCTATTCCTGCTCCGTCTCTCATGCCCTTGACGCTCTTCACCAGTATCAGCCCCATCGACTGCTCCAGCCATTAGCTCTATCTATAGTCCAGTAGCCTTGTTTGTAGTCCAGCCGTTCTTTTGGCTGTAAATGTGTTCATTGTAGCCTATGTTATTCCCTCTAATGGCCGCCGCAGAAGAAAGTGTGTGAGTGATTTCAAATCAATTCAATGTTTAAAGCAGCTTTTAAGGTTTGCGCTGTGGTTGTGATCGCAAGGTTAATTAAGACTGAAGTTAGAAGTGCACTGTGGTCAGATAAACTCATTACACACACACACTCTTAGTTATCAGCCTGTTTCACCTTCTTCCACGGGATTCATAGATACTATAATCCTGCTAGTCTCATTTTCTGTGGAAGCCGCCTGATGTGTGTGTGTGTGTGTGCACTAATTGTAGTTGACGAAAGATTTGTTGCTTTGATCTGCACGACTGTTGAATGACGGTGTCGACAGCCTGCTTTCGACATCACTTCCTGCTTTTCCTCTTACAGTGGGCCGTGGTCATGTGATCATTTCTATCCGAGGCACAGCTAGAGTAAGAAGAGTACAGAAACACCCCGTGATGATAACATTAACTGTTGAGTTGTTCTCCACAGTGTGTTTGGCATCTCCTCCATCGTCCGGACCGACTGCTCCTCGACCTGGAAGCTCGCTGTCAACAGTGGTCTGAAATGGCACCATTTTGTCAATCCCATCATGCTCTTGGTCCTGTACTACACACTGGCCACCTTGATCCGTCTGTGGCTGCAAGATCCCATGATCATGGTGAGCCCAATGCCACTTTTAAATCAAAATATTGTATTTTTGTAATATAGTTGTAATTTTAATGTATTTACTGCTAAAAAAAAAAATATTTTTTCTTATTATCCTGTTAAAAATATCTAAATATCTTTTAAACAAGATGCTTTTTTCCATTGGCAAAAAGCTTGATCTTGTTTTTGAGCATAAACTTCACTATATAGATTTATGCTTAAAACAGACAAACAAAAATCCAAAAAACAAAAGTTTAATATTTTACACAAAACGTTATTATTTCTCATGTTTGTCTTGATTTAATGCATTATGAAATGGAGTTTAAAAGTTTAGGGATTTTTATAAAAGACTAACATTATGTGAAGTTATATTGAGTAAACAGGGACCAATCAAATCTATACAATTATTCACTGACCAATTAAAAGAATATTCTCAAGAACACATGTCAATTAGATAAAGCAAAAAAACAAGAAAACAAAAAACAATCAAGAAATACCTGTGATATTTCTTAATAAATATATATTTTTTGTTTTAAACATAAACCTCACTAAATTAGATGGATCCTTTAAACAAACCAAAAAATCCAGTCGAGTAAAAAAAGCATAAAAAGCAAAAACAAGTTTTACTATTTTACACAAATTCTCTTATTGATTTGTTTTAAATGCCCTCAGTAGTAGATAAAAAGTCACAAATATGATTTTAAAAGTCATAATAGGGAGATAAAAAGTCAAAAATATGAAATGCTAAGTCATAATTATAAGATGAAATGTTGAAAATATGATTTTAAATATCTTTTTTAATCATATTTTAAAAGTCTGATATCTGATTTTAAACGTCCTCATTATTAGATAAAAAAGTCAAAAATATGACATGCTAAGTCATAATTATAAGATAAAATGTTGAAAATATGATTTAAAATATCTTTTTAAAGCATATTTTAAAAGTCTGATATCTGATTTTAAACATCGAAAATGACATGCTAAGTCATTGTGAGATGAACAGTTAAAAAAATTAAAAATGTTGGATTTAAAGTCAAAAATATGACTTCAAAATCAAAATTATTATTAAAAGTCCTAATTATGAGATAAAAAGCTGAAATCAGATTTTTAAAAAAGTCTAAATTATGACCAAAACACACACTAAGACATTTAAGAGACAAAATCATGCTTGTTATTTTTTTTTTAAATGAGCTTTTCATTTTTTGATTCACACTTATAATAATAATAATATTTACATTATTGTTTTCATTTTGTGCAATACATTTTTTAACATGCGTTTTTACATTTTGTTTTTACAACAGAAATTAATCAATCAAATTGAATCAATCAAATCACTTTAATCAGATTTAATAAATCAAAATCTCAAGCATGGTCAACTGCAAGATATTGTTACAAATATAGAGGGATTATATCAACCCAATTAAAAGTTTCACAGGTGTTTATGACGTAAGTGTTAGCACAAAAATTGTAAACGATCATTATACGATATAAAGGGAAATATTCATTTAAAAAGGTGACCTTAATTTCTGACTAAATCTTTAGCTATTGCTAATTATTCAGTCCGAAGCTAAAGGTCAACTTTTAAAAGCAGTCTTTTAAAAAAAGTATCTTCCTTGGAAACCAAATACCTGTGATTTCTTGTAGCATCGCTGCATCAATAGGAACAGAGTTATATCATAATATGAATGTTTCAAGTGCCCAACCAAAGTGAACACTGATCACCATAGTGGTGAGGTGTTTTTTTTTGCTTGACAAAATGGAGCTCAAACCTATCAATTAATCTTAACTTGGGTCTTCTGAGTAAACAAGGAACAGTATGTGAATAGTACAGATTACCAAATGTTTACAATTAAGTTAAGACTTAGTAAAGTTAACTAAAAAGTGTTAGTTAGAATCACTGTAAAGCTGCTTTGAAGCATCTGTTGTGAAAAGCGCCTTGGAAATAAAGGTGACTATTGATTGACTATTTATTGCAGAGCAACTTTAGTGTTCATGTCATGTTATGTTTGTCTTGATGCTTTTTAATGCACTTTAATACATAAAGGATTTTAATAGTTTAGGGATTTTACAAAAATCCCTAATCCCTAATTTAATAAAAATCCATTGGAGAAAAATAGTGTTTTACACAAACTCCCTTTTCACAGAGGCTTCAGATCATTTTTGTCTTGATTTCATGCTTTTTAAATGCACTTTAATACATTAAGAAATGGATTTTAAAAGTATTATTGAGAAACAAATCAATAAAATGATTGTATTGGTTGAAACACAAAATCAACACAAACATTTCATAAATAAAATACATTTAAATCAGAATGTTTAGTCAGCGGTGTGTATTATATTTTACACTTTATGTGTATGACTGGCGTAATGCACTGACCTGTGATCAGTTTGGTCATATTTGTGCTTCACGGGTTTATAGAGCGGTCAATACACGGGTCCTTTAAAGCCACACATGTATGAGATTATTGATCTCATAGGTTTGATTATTTCACATCATAAATCTATCGATGTGATCGATAATGAATCATAAGCATCGTTACGCCTTCATCCGATTAAAAATGATTGGTGCAGTGTTGATGTTTTCGTCCGAAAGCTGCTCCACGATACACGTTTTAACCTCATTCACGCTGCCCAGTGAATATGTTTCTGTGTTTATTGATCTTTCTCCTGCAGGAGAGCGAGGAGGAGGAGATAAAGGAAGGAAATGAGACGGCGGGAAACAGCATTAGTCACATGTTGGGTCGGAAGCGACTGCTCTGGTGGAAAGCGCATCAGAAAACTGAGGAAAGAAATGTGAGGACGCAAAGATGCTAACTTTGAACACTTACACAGGTCACAATACAATTAAACATGCATATAATGAGGTCATGTGACAACAATATTAAATATTAAATACTTAGTATTCCTCTCCGAGTTCATATTTAACAGCAGTTAGTCTAGTGGGGTCAAGGCTCATTGATGCAGGTGGTGAGCGAAGACTGGGTTAGTCTTAAAGGATTAGTTCACTTTTAAATAAACTTTTGCTGATAATTTACTCACCCCCATGTTATCCAAGATGTCCATGTCTTTCTTTCTGCATTCGAAAAGAAATGAAGGTTTTGGATGAAAACAGTCCAGGATATTTCTCCATATAATGGACTTTAATGGGCTCCAAACGATTCAAGGTCCAAATGACAGTTTCAGCGCAGCTTCAGAGGGCTTTAAACGACACCAGATGATGAATAAGGGTCTTATCTAGTGAAACGATCAGTTTCTGTGAGAAACCGAGCAGTATTTATGCTATTATTTTACCTCTTTTCAGTCGAACGTGATCATCTCTGAGCTCCGCCATAACTTCCGCTAAGTGAGGTCAAATACCAGCCTGGTCATAGATATATCGATCGTAGATGCCTCATTCTACTGATCCGTGCAGGTGCTAATGAGGAATCTACGTATACATCTATGACCAGGCTCGTATTTGACCTCACTTAGCGGAAGTTATGGCGGAGCTCAGAGACGATCACGTTCGTCTAATAAGATGTAAAATAATAGCATAAATACTGCTGGGTTTCTCACAGAAACTGATCGTTTCACTAGATAAGACCCTTATTCATCGTCTGGTATCGTTTAAAGCCCTTTGAAGCTGCGCTGAAACTGTCATTTGGACCTTGAACCGTTTGGAGTCCATTGAAGTCCATAATATGGAGAAAAAACCTGGAATGTTTTCATCAAAAAACGTCATTTATTTTCGACTGCAGAAAGAAAGACATGGACATCTTGGATGACATGGGGGTGAGTAAATTATCAGCAAATGTTTATTTAAAAGTGAACTAATCCTTTAATGGGATAGTTCACTCAAAAATGAAACTTTTGTCATCATTTACTCACCCTCATGTTGTTCCAAACGCATTCTTCAGATATTGTGAAGAATGTTTGTAACCAACTGGTTGTGAGGCTCCATTGACACACATAGTAATTTTTCATTTTTATATACATTTTTGGGTGAACTATCCCTTTAAGGCGAGACAGCCCAGGTGAACAGGGTAAAAAATATAACCAATAGATATCATCATACTTCCCTAGATTAGATTACAAATCACAGAGGCTGAATCCGAAATCGCCCCCTTAACCCTCATTCACTATTCCCTACGTTAGTCCACTAATATAGTTTACTTGGAATTCACTCCTTGAAGTAAACTATATTAGTGGACTAACGTAGTGAAAACGAGTGCGTGAAGTCGGACAGCCGCTGTGTGTAGGCTACATCGTCTGTACACTCGTTATTGCGCTGCATTATGGGATTGAATGAGTGCACTCAATAACGTCCACTATGGTTTTGGACACCACCACAAATGGCTGTCTTCTCAAATAGTGCCCTATTTAAGGGTATAGGGGGCGATTTCGGATTCAGCCTAAGATTTTTTTTGTATTACACGTTTCCTGAAATGTTATGTTTAAATATGCAAATTAGGCATCTAATTAAAAATGTAAAAAAAATTTACATTGGAAACATTCAGATTCAAATTTTCTTGCTTCATTTTGTCAACATATTAGTTAAATATTTTTATAGATGGGATTTTGGTTTATTAATCTCTCCATAAATCAGAAAACAGCCGAAAATAAAATACATTTTCACCGTGTTTTTAAGAATAAAAATCTTGGGTCTTTAGTTTAGGGTCCAATTCTCACTTTTAACTATAACTTTTGCCTCAATAAACTCCTAATTACTGCTTATTAATAATTAGTAAGGTAGTTAAGTTTAGGTATTAAGGGATGTAGAATATGGTCATGCAGAATAAGGCATTAATATGTGCTTTATTAATACTTATAAACAGCCAATATCCTAGTAATATGCATGATAAAAATAGAATAATAATACTATTACTAGTTGCTTATTAGCATGTATATTACTAGGATATTGACTGTTTATTAGTACTTATAATGCATATATTATGTATATCCAATTTTCACTATTAACTTAATAGTGAGAACTAGACCCTTAACTAAAGTTTAAATCTTGTATTAAAATCAGGAAAATTATATATGAAGAAAAAATATCTTAATTATAAAATTAAAGTTTGGTGTACGTAAAGCTGCCTAAGTGGAGATTTCCGACTCATTTGAGAAAACGGCTTTTAAGAAATATATTGCACCAGAAATCTACAGACATGAATATATAAAGTGCAATAAACCAACACTTAAAAAGTGTCATTTGAATGTTATATTTCCACTACTCACTCTGAAACGACACGTTGTGAAAAAACAAATTTGACTAGTGCATGAAAAAACAATGTTTTTTGCACATAGTGTCTTGCCATAAAGGAACACCACTTTTTTTGAAAATAGGCTCATTTTCCAACTCCCCTAGAGTTAAACAGTTGAGTTTTACCGTTTTCACATCCATTCAGCCGATCTCCGGGTCTGGCGGTAGCACTTTTAGCATAGTTTAGCATAGATCATTGAATCTGATTAGACCGTTAGTATCTCGCTCAAAAAATGATGAGTAATAATCAAGGAACTTTGCTGCCGCGCCGCATGCGCAATGATATTACGCAGCGCCTGGAAATAGTCCCCAGCGCTCCCTGTGTAAGCAGGTTGTCACGTTGGTTATGTTGATTGAAGTTAGCCTATTTTCAGGCGCTGTGTAATATCATTGCGCCGCTGCACTCATGGGACGGCTCAAAGTTCCTTGATTATTACGCAGGAATGAGAGTATAGTTCATAGCCATATCGGCCTAGAAAATCACAACTTTTAATTTTCTGTTGGTCTTAGTGCATGATGTAACTACAGAAGAGTCGAGTTTTAAATAGGAAAAATATCAAAAGTCTTTGGTCATTTTTGAGCGAGATGCTCACGGTCTAATCAGATTCAATGATCTATGCTAAGCTATGCTAAAAGTGCTACCGCCAGACCCGGAGATCGACTGAATGGATTCGAAAACGGTAACTCTAGAGGAGCTGGAAAATGAGCCTATTTTCAAAAACAGTGGCGTGTTCCTTTAAGAAGAGCATCAAGCGTGTCTGTGTTGTCTTAAACTCTAGCGCACATGAAAGGTTTTTTAGCTGTGTGAATAGTGCCGCTGTACTTTGCTCTGCTCAGCGCTGATGTTAGAGAACAGCATAATGTTATCGACCCTCCTCTGTGCTCATCGATACATTCACCTTGCCCCGTCTGCTGTCTTTCTCTTTCTCTCTCTTTAGCTCATTTCCACTCAGGACGGGTACAGCACCTCAGAGGTTTGTGCTCGTTGTGGTTTTGCCAAGTCTTATGTAACTCTGTGTCTGCAAGTTTTAACTCTAGACAAATATAGTGTGATTGATTTGGGCTTTTAGCGGCTTGTGTTTGTGTGCACGCTGCTCTTGATGTGACATGATTCAGTGACAAACTCCATCGCTCTGGGTGAATCTCCAAACCGCAAAATATAAAGAAAACTTTTTTTATGTTGTATTTCCCATTATTCACATGAATCACATTAGATTATATATTTATACATGTACAGTATATGCATATACATATATGTAATCATATTAAAATTAATACAAATATATAGTTAATAATTATTATTTATATGTATATTATATATATTACGCGTTCATTTTACGTTTCATTTTACATAGACAGACAGAAAGACAGACAGACAGATAGATAGACAGACAGACAGATAGATAGATAGATAGATAGATAGATAGATAGATAGATAGATAGATAGATAGATAGATAGACAGACAGACAGACAGATAGACAGATAGACAGATAGATAGATAGATAGATAGATAGATAGATAGATAGAATGAAAGACAGACAGACAGATAGAACAATAGATAGACAGATAGAACAATAGCTAGACAGATAGATAGATAGATAGATAGATAGATAGATAGACAGACAGACAGACAGACAGACAGACAGACAGACAGACAGACAGACAGACAGACAGATATTTCTTTCTTTTCATGGCAATTTTCTTGTCAGGATTTGTGAGATTCACCCATTTGGACAAACAAAGAATTTTATGGATTAAAGTACTATTTGTGCATCAGAACAAGATATGGAAACAGATATTGGACATCCTTGATTTTATGAATACGTAAAGATTGCCAAGAGATTATTTTTGTCCAGATATGTGTTAGCTTTGATCATCATAGTTACCCACTTAAGAAGCACTTCTTCTTGCAAGCTGTATATTAATTGCGTTTGGACTGATATTAGTCATCAGATAATGTCTCCTGTCCCTTGTGTGTAAATATGTCCTGTCATTATGAAGGTAGTAGTGGTGAACTCCAACGGGACGTCGTTTGACTATGTGTCGGCCGTGCCCATTGAGAACGGACCGCTCAGTGTGGACATATACTCCACTCCTCAGTACAAAGTGGATCAGCCTGTCGAAACTGAAGGTGAGATGCCACGAATACACACATCCATAAATATCTTTCAACTGAAACACCTAATAAAACAACCAAACATCGATCCAGGTGTCCTGTCCAGGGTATTATAGGACAGAACTGTATACTAAAACCATAAAAATATTTTGATACTTGAAATGAAATAAGCATTAAGCATTTCTCTCTTTCATTTAGTTTAACTTGATGTACTAAAATAATATACATTTAAAGCAAAAATAACTATATTGTGATATACACCGATCAGGCATAACATTATGACCTAATATTGTGTTGGTCCCCCTTTTACTGCCAAAACAGCCCTGACCCGTCGAGGCATGGATTCCACTTGTCAAACTCGCTCCAATCCTTACGCTTCTAACACATCAACTTTGAGGACAAAATGTTCACTTGCTGCCTAATAAATCCCACCCACTAACAGGAGATGAAGAGATCATCAGTGTTATTCACTTCACCTGTGAGTGGTCATAATGTTATGCCCGATTGGTGTATAAATTATCGTGAAATAAAATGACAGAGGGAGCGGAGGCTATTCATAAACAAAAACAAAAATAATGATGTGCATGAATAAATAATATTTTAAATACTACAATAATAAAAGACCGTTAAAAGAAAAGTGCAATATACAATTCTGCTCTTCAGTACCAAAATAACACATTAATAATCCTTTAAAATAAAAGTTTTGTCTGTTGTTAAAACTGAGTCTTTTAACAGCATGTGTTATTTTGATATTGACTAATAACTAAATTTATTTTGAAGCATGTTATAATACGTATAATGATTTGCTAATTTTCTTATTTATATGGTTTATGTGTCTGAAGTTAAGTCTGTTATGCGTGTTTAAAGTCCTATTGTAATTGCCTCTTGTGGGATTAATAAAGTGGTAAACTAAACCAAACTAAACTAGAAGCGTTCTTGCACCAGCATGGTACTTTGTAAACCAGGTTAGCTGATTCGAATCCCCCTGCTGTCTGTGGATGAGGCTCGTTTCTAGTTAAAGAATATATAGAGAATTCCTCTGATTGTGATCCTGCATTATTTTACTGCTCCACTCAGAGAAGACAGATGAGAACACAAATGAGATCATGGACTCACAGCTGGAGGAGGAAGAGGAGAAGACAGATGAGGAAGAGGAAGAGGAGGGTGGACCACCAGGCACTCTCGTAAAAGTGTTCAAGTTCATCATGAAGCAGAGCTACATCTGTGCTCTCATTGCTATGATGGTGCGGAGGCCAAAGTACAAGCTGTTCAATTTGAATTTGAGTGGGAAATGTTTAATTTGTCATTTTGTGCCATGAAATCTTTTTGTGTGTCTAAGGCGTGGAGTATAACGTACGTTAGCTGGCCGACGTTTGTCTTTCTGCTCTGGTCCTGTGCTCTCTGGATGATGAGAGACAGGAGGAAGTACGCCATGCTGACCTCGCCGTTCATGGTGGCCTATGGGAACTTCCTGTTAGTCCTTCAGTATATCTGGAGTTTTGAGCGGTTGGATCCAGTGCCTGGTTTCTTTCTGAAGATGGAGGTGCCCTTCACTGAGCTGAGCTCCAAGGTAACTATTAGACAATTAGCCAATTAATTGCCTGATTTTGCGAAAGATTATATATTAGTTTCACTTTGATCAGGCATCAACAATGCAGTTTCTGCTATATGACTTGGTCGCTAAAAAAAAAAGCTGCAGTGTCTATTTACACCAAATGCAAATAGTGGCAATTGCTTTTTGCACTAGCTCTGCCTAACTATGCCTGTTTGACAAAAACAAGATTTAAAAAATAACAGGCATATTTCAACGTTTTCAGTGGCGTAGTCAGTAAAGCGTAAGGCTCATGGATCTTGGTTTTAACGTGATTGACCCGGGTTCGAATCCGCCTTTTGCAGAGCTAGCTCTTCTCCCTTTTCCCATCACACATCACATCGGAACGTCATTTACTTTCAATACAAAATGAAGAAAATGTTCTAAAAATGGAAATTAAGTGCCTAATGAAATGTTTAATAATAATAAAAGCATTTATTGTGTAGGGTTAGGGGTCGGTGTAGGGAGGGCTTTTATTGTCCCATTAAGGCGGCATCCATTTAATAATTTTAATAAATATAACCATTTACACTCTGTTATTATTGCATCCTGTTTATGTACAACAACACTTAGGGGCAAAGAGTATGTATCTGTCAAAATAAAGTATAAATAGCATGTAATTACTATTTACACATATTGCAAAGAACTACTTTTACATGGCGTAAATAGAATATATCCCTATTTTCACTTAGTAAATAGCATCTACAGCTATTTGCACTTAGTGTAAATATCATCTATCGCTAAGAAAATTTTATTTTCATTAAGTGTAAATAGCCGCTGCCAAAAGAAATTGAGCAAAAAACAACAACAAAAAATAAATAGTGCACGTTTTATTTTTAGCAGCCTTAATACGTTAGAAAAATATATGTATTATTTAATAAAAATATAATTTGGTAACTATAATTTAAATAAATATATATATACTCTACAGGTAAAAAGTTTGGAATAATTAATCTTATGCTCACCAAGGCTGCGTTTATTTGTTCATTTTGGAAAAACACTTCTGTCCCAAATCTTATGAGCTTAGTAGTGTACATTTTATTATATTTATTTTTTATAAATATATGTAAAATATATGGAAGCTTGTTTCCGACAGAATAAAAATAAAAAGGTAATTGCGACTTTTTATCTCACAATTAAAAAAAAATTCTTGCAATTGCATGATATAAAGTTGCAATTGCGAGTTATTAAGTCAGAATTGCATGATATAAAGTTATGCAATTGCAAGTAATTATTGGATGATATAAAGTCAGAATTGCGAGTTTATATAAAAAGTCGCAATTATCTTTTAAATTGTTTTATTCCGTGGTGTGAACACACTTCCCTAAAAGTATGTATCAAACAATGTATTTACAAACAATTACTATGAACGATTTATTTGTAGTAATAGCTGGACATTATATAACATCTCTATACTGTGATTTATTTAATAATTTCAGCCCACAGAGCATGTTACTAATGTGTTTTTGTCACTGTGTGTGTTTGTAGGTTCTGTGTCAGCTGAGTTTCTGGCTCCTGCTCAGACAAACTCTGATGGAGCGGCAAGTGAAGATGGAGGAGGAAGCAGCGCTTTGTGACGTCAAAGTAGATGAGCAGAAAAAAGGTGGTTTATTAGAATCTCTAACAAGTGGTTTCCCATGTATTAGGTACAGATTCAATCCTGAAATAGTCACAGCAGAAAATCTTGTAGTTATTTTACATTCGTAAAGACGTAACTTTCCGTGTGTGTTTTAGAGGAAGACAAAGAGGAAGAGGAAGGGGACGAGAACGACCTGATGCATGTGATGGGGAAACTAGTAAAGGCTCTGCTGGTGAAATACTGGATCTATGTCTGCGGAGGGATGTTCTTCGTCGTCAGCTTTGAGGGAGATTTGGTCATGTACAAGATCGTCTACATGATGATGTTTCTCTTCTGCGTGGCTCTTTACCAGGTGCAGTGCCGCCGTCTAACCCTATAAAGCCAAAAAGGTTGTTGGGATTTTTACTGGACACACCTGTGGTAAAAAAAAGTCCATCTCATGTGTTTTTTCAATTCTTTCTGGGTGATCTATTCCTTTAAAAGTCTTTTTATTAATGGTTATTAATTTATACACACATCCTATACAGTGAGGAAAATAAGTATTTGAAAGTATTTGAACTATTTTGCAAGTTCTCCCACTTAGAAATCATGGAGGGTCTGAAATTGTCATCGTAGGTGCATGTCCACTGTGAGAGACATAATCTAAAAAAAAAATCCAGAAATCACAATGTATGATTTTTTAACTATTTATTTGTATGATACAGCTGCAAATAAGTATTTGAACACCTGTCTATCAGCTAGAATTCTGACCCTCAAAGACCTGTTAGTCTGCCTTTAAAATGTCCACCTCCACTCCATTTATTATCCTAAATTAGATGCACCTGTTTGAGGTCATTAGCTGCATAAAGACACCTGTCCACCCCATACAATCAGTAAGAATCCAACTACTAACATGACCAAGACCAAAGAGCTGTCCAAAGACACTAGAGACAAAATTGTACACCTCCACAAGGCTAGAAAGGGCTACGGGGAAATTGCCAAGCAGCTTGGTGAACAAAATGTCCACTGTTGGAGCAATCATGAGAAAATGGAAGAAGCTAAACATGACTGTCAATCTCCCTCGGACTGGGGCTCCATGCAAGATCTCACCTCGTGGGGTCTCAATGATCCTAAGAAAGGTGAGAAATCAGCCCAGAACTACACGGGAGGAGCTGGTCAATGACCTGAAAAGAGCTGGGACCACAGTTTCCAAGATTACTGTTGGTAATACATTAAGACGTCATGGTTTGAAATCATGCATGGCACGGAAGGTTCCCCTGCTTAAACCAGCCCATGTACAGGCCCGTCTTAAGTTTGCCAATGACCATTTGGATGATCCAGAGGAGTCATGGGAGAAAGTCATGTGGTCAGATGAGACCAAAATAGAACTTTTTGGTCATAATTCCACTAAACTTGTTTGGAGGAAGAAGAATGATGAGTACCATCCCAAGAACACCATCCCTACTGTGAAGCATGGGGGTGGTAGCATCATGCTTTGGGGTGTTTTTCTGCACATGGGACAAGTCAAGTCAAGTCAACTTTATTTATATAGCGCTTTTAACAATGTAGTTTCAAAGCAGCTTTACAGTGTTAAACAGGAAAATAATGCAGCATAATTTTATTCAGCTGTATAGCCATTCTGGAAAAATTTCAAGTATCATACAGTGACAGTGTGGGCTTTAGATCAATAATTTGATCAGTAATTTAGTTTAAATGGTTAATTTAGTTTATTATTTAGATGTATTTCGATGTTTAGTTGAAAAATTTTGTTGTCCCCAACTGAGCACGCCAAGCCAGAGGCAACAGTGGCAAGGAAACCAAAACCCCATTAGGTGACCTAATGGAGAAAAATAAACCTTGGGAGAAATCAGGCTCAGTCGGGGTGCCAGTTCTCCTCTGGCCAATTAACAAACAGCGTATTATTATTATTATTCTGGCAGTTTTACAGCTCGGAGGTCATAATAGATCAGAATATTCGAGGGACAGGGGGCAACATGCTGGAGACGGGTTTATTGAGGATGATGTTGATTAAATAATTATTAAAGTGCAATATTCGAATGATCGGAGGCAACACGGTGGAGACGGGTTTATTGAGGATGACATATCGATTTAAGTATTATTTAATTGTAATATTCGAGCAATCTGAGTCAACGCGCCGGAGACGGGTTTATTGAGATGCCGTGTCGATGAGGCAGTTGCAGGGGGAGTCTAATCACGGTCTCCCAGACACTTCGGGGTCCTGTGTTGGTCTTCTCTGGGCGCAGGTCCACCATCTGAACTGGATACGGCCCGGATCCGGCTGACTGCAGTAAACCTCGGGATAAAACAGAGAGACTATCATTAGCGTAGATGCCATTCTTCTGATGATGTAACGAGTACATCAGGTGTTATGGGAAGTGTTCCCGGTTCCGGCTGACCTAGTTAATGCAGCCTAACAATCATTTCATTGAAAAAGTGTTTTATGTGTATGCCACAGTAAAGAGATGTGTTTTTAGTCTAGATTTAAACTGACAGAGTGTGTCTGCTTCCCGAACAATGTTAGGAAGACTGTTCCAGAGTTTAGGTTCTAAATAGGAAAAGGATCGACCGCCTGCAGTTGATTTGGATATTCTCGGTATGATCAACTGGCCAGAATTTTGAGACCGCAGTAGACGTGATGGAGTATAATATGTTAAGAGCTCGCTCAAGTATTGGGGAGCTAAACCATTTAGTGCTTTGTAAGTAATAAGTAAGATTTTAAAATTTATGCGATGTTTAATAGGCAGCCAGTGCAGTGTTGACAGAACTGGGCTAATATGGTCATACTTTCTGGTTCTAGTAAGAACTTGAGCTGCTGCGTTTTGGACCAGCTGGAGTTTATTTATTAAGCGAGCAGGGCAACCACCCAGTAGAGCATTACAATAATCTAACCTTGACGTCATGAACGCATGAACTAACTGTTCAGCATTTTGCATTGAGAGCATGTGCCGTAATTTAGATATATTTTTAAGATGGTAGAAAGCAGTTTTACAGATGCTAGAAACGTGGCTTTCAAACGAAAGATTGGTATCAAAGAGCACACCCAGGTTCCTCACTGACGACGAGGACTTGACAGAACAGCCATCAAGTGTTAGACAGTATTCTAGGTTACTACTTGTGGAGCTTTTTTGTCCAATAATTAAAAATTCAGTTTTTTCTCAATTGAGTTGCAGGAAATTACCAGTCATCCAATGTTTTATATCAGCTATGCATTCCGTTAATCTTGTGAATTGGTAAGTTTCTTCAGGGCGTGAAGAAATATAGAGCTGAGTATCGTCAGCATAACAATGAAAACTAACGCCATGCTTCCTAATGATATCTCCCAGTGGTAGCATGTACAGGGTGAAGAGTAGCGGTCCTAGCACTGAGCCTTGTGGTACTCCATACTGAACTTGCGATCGGTGTGACATATCTTCATTTACTACTACAAACTGATAACGGTCGCATAGGTATGATTTAAACCATGATAATGCAATTCCACTAATACCTACATAATTTTCGAGTCTATTCAAAAGAATGTTGTGGTCGATAGTATCAAATGCAGCACTAAGATCGAGTAACACTAATAGAGAGATACAGCCACGATCGGATGATAAGAGCAAATCATTTGTAACTCTGACGAGAGCAGTCTTAGTGCTATGATACGGTCTAAATCCTGACTGGAAATCCTCACAGATACCATTTCTTTCTAAAAAGGAACATAATTGTGAAGACACTGCCTTTTCAAGTATTTTTGACAGAAAGGGTAGATTTGAGATTGGTCTATAATTGACTAAATCTGTAGGATCAAGTTGCGGTTTTTTAATAAGTGGTTTAATAATAGCCAACTTAAAAGTTTTCGGTACATATCCTAATGACAAAGATGAATTAATGATATTAAGAAGAGGATCTATGACCTCTGGTAGCATCTCTTTTAATAGCCTAGTTGGTATAGGGTCGAGCATACATGTTGTCGATTTTGATGATTTAACGAGTTTAGCCAATTCTTCTTCTCCTATAGCAGTGAATGAGTGTAATTTTTCCTCAGTGACACTACAATGCTCTGTCTGATGTGATACTGTATTAGACGGCTGCATGGTTAAAAAAATTTTCCTAATATTATCAATCTTACATGTGAAGAAGTTCATAAAGTCATTACTGCTGTGCTGTTTACAATCATCAGAAGTTGAAGCTTTATTTTTGGTTAATTTAGCCACTGTATCGAATAAATACCTTGGGTTGTGTTTGTTTTCTTCCAAGAGAGTTGAGAAATAAGCAGATCTAGCCGTTTTTACAGCCTTTCTGTATGTGATCATGTGCTCTTTCCACGAATTACGAAATACCTCTAATTTTGTTTTCTTCCAGCTGCGCTCCATTTTTCTGGCTGCTGTTTTAAGGGCCCGGGTGTGCTCGTTGTACCACGGCGTTGGACTATTTTCTTTAATCTTCTTAAAGCGCAGAGGAGCAACTGTGTCTAAAGTGCTGGAAAAGAGAGAGTCAATAGTTTCTGTTGCAACATCGAGTTCTTCTATACTATCTGGGATGCTGAGCAGATGATACTGATGAGGGAGATTATTTAAAAAGCAATCTTTAGTAGCGGCAGTGATTGTCCTGCCATTTTTAAATGGGCGACTGCACTGGGCGACTGCACTGTATTAAGGAGAGGATGACCAGGGCCATGTATTGCGAGATTTTGGGGAACAACCTCCTTCCCTCAGTTAGAGCATTGAAGATGGGTCGAGGCTGGGTCTTCCAACATGACAATGACCCGAAGCACACAGCCAGGATAACCAAGGGGTGGCTCTGTAAGAAGCATATCAAGGTTCTGGCGTGGCCTAGCCAGTCTCCAGACCTAAACCCAATAGAGAATCTTTGGAGGAGCTCAAACTCTGTGTTTCTCAGCACCAGAAACCTGACTGATCTAGAGAAGATCTGTGTGGAGGAGTGGGCCAAAATCCCTCCTGCAGTGTGTGCAAACCTGGTGAAAAACTACGGGAAACGTTTGACCTCTGTAATTGCAAACAAAGGCTACTGTACCAAATATTAACATTGATTTTCTCAGGTGTTCAAATACTTATTTGCAGCTGTATCATACAAATAAATAGTTAAAAAATCTTACATTGTTATTTTTCGGAATTTTTTTTTTTTTTAGATTATGTCTCTCACAGTGGACATGCCCCTACGATGACAATTTCAGACCCCTCCATGATTTCTAAGTGGGAGAACTTGCAAAATAGCAGGGTGTTCAAATACTTATTTTCCTCACTGTGTATATATATATATATATATATATATATATATATATATATATATATACACATATATACATACCGATCAGGCATAACATTATGACCTAATAAAATTATTCCTAATATTGTGTTGGTCCCCCTTTTGCTGCCAAACCCTGAACCATCAAGGCATGGACTCTCACCAGACCAGGCCACCTTCTCCCATTGCTCCGTGGTCCAGTTCTGATGCTCACGTGCCACTGTTGGTGCTTTCGGCGGTGGACAGGGGTCAGCATGGGCACCCTGACCGGTCTGCGGCTATGCCGCCCCATACGCAACAAACTGAGGTGCTCTGTGTATTCTGACACCTTTCTATCAGAACCAGCATTTACTTCTTGAGCAGTTTGAGCTCCAGTAGCTCGTCTGTTTGATCGGACCACACGGGCCAGCCTTCACTCCACACGTGCATCAATGAGCCTTGGCCGACCATGACCCTGTTACAGGAACACCCCACAAGAGCTCCAGTCGTCTAGCCATCACAGTTTGGCCCTTGTCGCTCAAATCCTTACGCTTGCCCATTTTCCCTGTTTCTAACACATCAACTTTGAGGACAAAATGTTCACTTGCTGCCTAATATATCCCACCCATTAACAGGTGCCGTGATGATCACTGTTATTCACTTCACCTGTCATAATGTTATGCCTGATCAGTGTATTAGGGTGGGCAAATTAACACAACGTGCAGCAGCATCCTTTTTTTCGGCCTGGCATCCTTTTGGCTAGTGTTGTTATGTATGTATGTTTTGGGACCAGTGAAAATTTGGGCCAGTAGAAATGAGACACTTATTACAATGAGATTTAGTGAAGATTGTTTTAAGAAAAGTTATTGTTATTTTTAAAATGTGTTTTAAAAGTTGTTGTTTTTATAAGCATATTACAGGTTGGCTATACAATTTGACTTTTAACTATAATGTTGAATGGCTATGAAAATCAAAGTGAAAATAATTAACTAATTAATTTTTTTAATTATTCGTGATTAATTGCACCAAACATTAAAGGTTTTAATGTATTTTAAATAGTAATAATTTCACATTTAAACTCCAAATTAATGTAGAAACAACATAAAGATAGAAGCCTTTATTTTATGAAAAAGGCCAGTATCACCGACACCAATACTACTACTCATGTCTCTATGAAATTATTTTTTTTCTCTCAATTTTAGCCATTAATTATAGACATTCAGCATTACAACAACTATAAATTTAAAACAAAATTGTCTTAAAAAAAAAAAAAAAAAAACTTTTAATTCAAGTGAACTTAAAACAATCTTCACATAAACCCATTATAATAAATGTCATATTTACCTGCCCTTCAACATATCAGCGGGCGGCAGTGGCTCGGTGGTTAATGTAGGTTGTCTACAAACCGGAAGGTTGGTGGTTTAATCCGCAGTTCTACCTGACCAAGTGTCGAGGTGTCCATGAGCAAGACACCTAACCCCAGCTGCTCCCGACGAGCTGGATGGCGCCGTCGGTGTATGAATGGGTGAATGTGAGGCAATATGTAAAGCGCTTTGGATGGCCATGGGTCTGTTGAAAGCGCTAAATAAATGCAGTCCATTTACCATTTACCATATCAGGGCTCAATTTTTTTTCTCTTGGTCCAGTCAGACCGGTTCATATTTTTAGCTGCCCTGTCAAAATCCTCAAAAAGTGATTGTTTTTGTTGTTTTTGACCCATGTAACCTTGTAAACATGCTTTAAAATTTCAGGTAGGTCTAACAAGTGTATATATATATATATATGTATATATATATATATACTCACCTAAAGGATTATTAGGAACACCTGTTCAATTTCTCATTAATGCAATTATCTAATCAACCAATCACATGGCAGTTGCTTCAATGCATTTAGGGGTGTGGTCCTGGTCAAGACAATCTCCTGAACTCCAAACTGAATGTCAGAATGGGAAAGAAAGGTGATTTAAGCAATTTTGAGCGTGGCATGGTTGTTGGTGCCAGACGGGCCGGTCTGAGTATTTCACAATCTGCTCAGTTACTGGGATTTTCACGCACAACCATTTCTAGGGTTTACAAAGAATGGTGTGAAAAGGGAAAAACATCCAGTATGCGGCAGTCCTGTGGGCGAAAATGCCTTGTTGATGCTACAGGTCAGAGGAGAATGGGCCGACTGATTCAAGCTGATAGAAGAGCAACTTTGACTGAAATAACCACTCATTACAACCGAGGTATGCAGCAAAGCATTTGTGAAGCCACAACACACACAACCTTGAGGCGGATGGGCTACAACAGCAGAAGACCCCACCGGGTACCACTCATCTCCACTACAAATAGGAAAAAGAGGCTACAATTTGCACAAGCTCACCAAAATTGGACAGTTGAAGACTGGAAAAATGTTGCCTTGTCTGATGAGTCTCGATTTCTTTTGAGACATTCAGATGGTAGAGTCAGAATTTGGCGTAAACAGAATGAGAACATGGATCCATCATGCCTTGTTACCACTGTGCAGGCTGGTGGTGGTGGTGTAATGGTGTGGGGGATGTTTTCTTGGCACACTTTAGGCCCCTTAGTGCCAATTGGGCATCGTTTAAATGCCACGGCCTACCTGAGCATTGTTTCTGACCATGTCCATCCCTTTATGACCACCATGTCCCCATCCTCTGATGGCTACTTCCAGCAGGATAATGCACCGTCACAAAGCTCGAATCATTTCAAATTGGTTTCTTGAACATGACAATGAGTTCACTGAACTAAAATGGCCCCCACAGTCACCAGATCTCAACCCAATAGAGCATCTTTGGGATGTGGTGGAACGGGATCTTCGTGCCCTGGATGTGCATCCCACAAATCTCATGCAAGGATCCTTGTGAGGATACTCAACAAAACTGCCATTTTGGCATCATTTTGTCCGTTAAAGCACTGTCTGAAGCTGCTTTCTGTGTGCATGAGTGTGTGTGTCACACAGACAGGAGATTCACAGATGCGCACCAGTACCGCACTGCATTCTCTTGTGTTTTATCGCGTATGAATGGTCAAAAGCATTTGCATGAATAGGAGCGTGATCATATAATGTAACGCTACCCAAAGGATGATGGGAAAAAAAACGGATGCTTTTTAATCGTTAAATATTTTAACGTGTTAACGCATTAATTTTGACACTAAATTTTCAACTAAATATCCAAATGAATCTAATTACTAAACGGCCCACATTGTCATTGTATGATAATTGAAATGAGCTGATAACATCACCGTTTTCTCCGGAGCGGCTGTACGGCCAAATCAAATTCTGTTGCATTATTATCCTGTTTAACACCGTGAAGCTGCTTTGAAACAATCTGCGTTGTAAAAAGCGCTATATAAATCAAGTTGACAGCCCTATTGTAAAGGATTTCGGGTGAACGCTTCGGGTGAACTTTTCATTGAAAGGTCTTTGACCGAGCGGTTATGTTCTCCTCAGGTTCATTATGAATGGTGGCGCAGGATCCTGAAGTACTTCTGGATGTCTGTGGTGGTTTACACTATGCTAGTGCTCATCCTAATCTACACCTGTCAATTTGAGAACGGCATTGCTACCTGGACCAGCATGACAGGCATGACAAAGGATGGGTGAGTATTGAAGACCCTATATACGTTTGATCTGTTGGTCGTGCCACAAGCCATACACATATTCCATTGTTCCAGCTTGTCTCTTCCCAGTCTGTCACTAACACTCTGGCTGAATCCGAAATCGCCCCCTATACCCTCAAATAGGGCATTATTTGAAGGGACAGCCATTTGTAGTAGTGTCCGAAACCATAGTGGACATTATTGAGTGCACTCATTCAATCCCACATTGCACCGGCTGTCCGACTTCACACACTCGTTTTCATTCACTCCTTCAAGTGAACTATATTAGTGGACTAACGTAGGGAATAGTGAATGAGGGTTTAGGGGGCGATTTCGGATTCAGCCTCCGTTTAGTTCCTTCCTGTCTCTATGAAGCCCCTCCTTCTGAAAAGCGCAGTGTGCTCTGATTGGACGGCTGTACGAGTGTGTAGTGATCGGTCAATCTGAAATCATGCATTGAGCGGGAATTATTTAAATGAGGAATAATGACACTGATATAGAGAATAACTCCCACTGGAAGGACACACAACAGAAAGTCGAACATGTTAAAAAAAGCAGAATAGGTCCTCGTTAGGCAGCATTATCTCCCGCTCACTTCTGTCTCTTTGCAGACTGGAAGCTATCGGTCTGTTGAAGTACAACCTCGCTGATCTGTTCACCCGTATCTTCATCCCCACGTCCTTCCTGCTGGTGTGCATCCTGCACCTGCATTACTTCCACGACCATTTCCTGCAGCTCACGGATCTCAAAGCAGTGGTCAGCAAAGAGGAGAGCACCATTTACAGGTGAGAGATGACGGCAGGGCGCTTTTTCTAATCAGGTTGAGGTCCTAACAGGATGATGCTAACAGGAAGTGTGAATGTGCGATGTCATTTAGGCCAAGTCATGAACCATAATATCTCAAATCTGATTAGACGAGCCACACAAATGCATACCTGTCCACATATCAAAGGAATAAAATAAGAATATAATAATGTTTGCTTTATTGTCTTGTTTAACTTCATTTTGGCCCTGTTTACAGCTGGTATGGAGATGCGTTTTGGTCGATCGGTTCACAAGTGGACGAATCTGTTTAATCCGTTTCTTTTGTCCACTTTCGACCACTTCTGTCCTGATTTCTCTTCGAGGGGAAGATCTATGGGCGGGTAAATGTGTGGGGTTTTTTAAGATCTTTCGATCTATTGGACAAAATAAGCATGCACAATTGACATACTTGAATGCTTGGTACGTTTTTTTAGTCTTCAACCAAACTTGGCTCTTCATCCGGCAAAGTTTAAATCCCGCCTGGCTAGCGTGCTTCCCATAATGTTTATGCGTTAGGTCAGTAGGAGGAGAGTAGACTGTCTTTTTTGGCTGTTTGATCCAAGCTGCAACCTCCTGCAGTTTCTCTTGAAGCCAATACGGAAGTGACATAAACTGCAATTCATCGACTGGCCACTAGAGACAGACTCCAGAAGGAGCAGAATCTCATTGAGCTCATGTTAAAATGCCCAACTTTACAGCAGATTAAAACATGTTTACAGTCTGGTACAAATTGTGGTTTTGGTCTATACGGCTAATTTTACCCTAATTTTGACAACTGTGAGGGGGGTGAATTTTTTTATAACTCATTCGTTTACATTATATAAAGCATTCAAGTTCTGCATATTTAAGGGCGTGGCCACTTTGAGTGACAGGTCGATAGCCATTTATCTGCTGTCTGTTAGTCATCGCGTCACCTCAGCTCCGCCCACGTCCCGCCTTTTTGCCCTTTTTCTGTTATCCGGGAGTGACGCGCTGCCAAGATGGCAACGGCCAGCTCGACCCTACTTTACGCTTCAAAACCAGTGTTGGGGAAAGTTACTTTGAAAAGTATTGCATTACAATATTGCGTTACTCCCTTAAAAAGTAACTAATTGAGTTACTTAGTTACTTTTTAAGAAAAGTAATGCGTTACGTTACTTTTTCGTTACTTTTTCTTATCTGGGCTGGGCTTGTTTTCTTTTCTTTTTTTATAACAAAAAAGTTATATTTTTGTAAAGACCTCTTCATACCAAAATTGAAATAATAAGCCCCAGGCTGAGGTAAAAATGCAAATTCACGCATGAACAGTAGCTGTGCTGCCATTCTGGATAATGGTCGAATAGGATGCAGGAGAAAAAAGTTTTACCAATAAAAACAAAAAATCTAGTAATTTTCATCATCAAAGGTCAGCAGCAAGACATTGGTCAATTAAATATAAAGGTAGATTATGCATAAAAATAGTTGTTTTATTTAACATTTAATTATTGGAGGTTTGCATAGTACTCTGATTTTGCATTTGACTGATTTTATTCATTTTGAGGAGAACAGAATCTTTATTGTGCAAGTGAGATAAATAAATGCTCCCATTTAGTCAAGAACTACAATAACCATCATGTTTACACACACGCCTCGGCACTTATTTTTCTCAACATGGGGGCAGGAGAGCTGTCAGTCAAATTAATGTCAAAAAGTAACTAGATATTTTGTTGTAAATTTGAAAAGTAATGTGTTACTTTACTAGTTACTTGGAAAAAGTAATATTATTACTAAAGTGGAAAAAAAAGTGACGTGTGGCGACCCATACTTGGAATTTGTGCTCTGCATTTAACCCATCCAAGTGCACACACACAGTAGTGAACACACACATGGAGCAGTGGGCAGCCATATTGCTGTAGCACCCGTGGAGCAGTTGGGGTTCGGTGTCTTGCTCAAGAGTCTCACCTCAGTCGTGGTATTGATGGTGGAGGAGGGCGCTGGTTATTCACTCCCCCCACGACAACTCCTGCCGAACCTGAGACTCGAACCCGCAACCTTCCAGTTACAAGTCCGACTCTCTAACCATTAGGCCACGACTGCCCCGTAACTCAAGTTACTTGTAATGCGTTACTCCCAACACTGTTCAAAACTGCTCTTCAGAATCCTATGGGTGACGTCACGGACACTACGCCCATATTTTTTTACAGTCTATGGTTTGAACACATTCGCCCACCGTCTACACTACAAAAGCAATCCGTTTTCCACTACCTCTAGAAGTGGTCGAAAGTGGACAAGCTCAAAACGACCCTGTATTTAGCGCCGTCCACTTGTGATCATCCGATCGACTATCCCGCCATCTTAATGCCAAGTGTAAACAGGGCCTTTGTTTCATCCTCATTCTTCATTTCCTCATTTCTCACTAGCTGCTTCATGATGGTTTGTCCTCTATTGAATCTGCATCAGTATAAACCTTGTTTTATCTCTGCCAATCATCTTCATGCAAATCCACTTCTTTTTTAACCAATCATCTGCTCACATCTTTCCCCTGCCATCCCTCACATTACAGCTATACTAAAGTCAGTGGTCGTATCTATCTGATCGTGGATAGGTGGGTGACTGATTTTCTTTCTCTGGCATTTATGGAAACCACAACGAATGTTCACCTCTCACCTTCTCCCCAATTTCCCACAATCCCTCATTCTTCTCACTACTCCTGTCTGTCAGTTCACTCTTTTCTCACTTGATGATGTCACTTTTTAATGGCCCGCTATGGATAGATCAAATAATGTATGATGTCACTCTATGACTCTTTGTCACTGACTTGATTTCCTGTTTCAAACTTTAACGTTTGCTTTAAATGTTACAAGTCAACATGAAACTGCATTCGAACCCCGTTTTATTTCTGTAGTCAGATGTATTTTTAAAAAAAATTTATTATAATAATTAATCATTTAGTTTTAGTTTACAATAAGAACAACAATGTGCCAATGTATCATCCAATAAAAGCTATTATTTTCATCAGACAAGTTACGTTTGTTAGTTAGTGTAGCTGTAAAACACTAGAGAGGAGCTGATTTACCAGTAAATATTTATGTATGTTTGAATAAACCTGTCATGAAGACATTTTTTCATAGGTAAAACCTAACTTTTCTGACCCCTTTCATAGTTTTCAGTCAGAGCCTTGGAGGGCAAAACCACCATAGAACCCCATAGAACTGCAGCACAAGCACAAAAATATGTGAACAAGATGCACGTTTCGGGCACTTATGATCCATATTCAGCACCTGCTGCAGTATCTCAGTCACTAAAAACAGTGGGACGTTTATAAAACACTTAACGGGAAAAACACTACAGGGTGAGTTGCACCTATATGGATTCAATTCAGCAAAGTTTAACGCTTATCTAGGATTTGTTGAAATGGGTTTTATTTTAAATCGAGTTGTTGCACCACTTTATTTTAAACATAGATTAATAAACCGTTAGAAGAGCTGATCAAGCACCAGGCTAAAGAATCCTTATTTGTGCATCCCACCCTTATAGTGCTATAATGTACTAAAACAGTGATATTAAAATATTAAATTCAGTTTACACCTTTTTGATGATGCATCATATATACAGGCGAGCAGATGAGCCCAGAATATGAATGCAACGTGTTTTCTTTATAATGAGTTTCGATGGGTAAAAATATGCTTAAAGGGTTACTTCAGCAATTAGCATTAAAGGGTTAGTTCACCCAAAAATGAAAATTCTGTCATTAATTACTCACCCTCATGTCGTTCGACACCCGTAAGACCTTCGTTCATATTCGGAACACAAATGAAGATATTTTAGTTGAAAGCTGATGCTGAGAAAGGCTTCAGATAGGCCTCCATTGGCATTCAGTACATTTACACTCACAAGACCCATAAAAGGCACTTAAAACGTCGTTACAAAGTCCATCTCACCACAGTGGCTCTAAAATAATTTTATGAAGCGACGACAATAGTTTTTGTGCGCAAAAAAAAATCAAAAGAACACCTTTATCCAGCTTGTTCTTGTCTTCCGTGTGTGCCTCCACGACGCATGCGCGAGAATATGACGTAGCGCCGGGGTTCGGGAATCCATGAAATGCACACTTTAGCCCCATTTTGAGCACTACGCCGAGACCTAAAGCCAGATCAATGTAGAATTCAACAGCTTAGACACGCGCGTCTTCCTCTGCTTGTAAACAAATCGCTTCTGGGTCATGTGTCCGAGCGCCGGATCTGCGTCATATTCTCGCGCATGTGTCGTGGAGGCACACACGGAAGACAATAACAAGCTGGATAAAGGTGTTATTTTGATTTTTTTTTTGCGCACAAAAACTATTGTCGTCGCATCGTAAAGTTATTGTAGAGCCACTGTGGTGAGATGGACTTTGTAACGACGTTTTAAGTGCCTTTTATGGGTCTTGTGAGTGTAAATGTACTGAATGCCAATGGAGGCCTATCTGAAGCCTTTCTCAGCATCAGCTTTCAACTAAAATATCTTCATTTGTGTTCCGAAGATGAACGGAGGTCTTACGGGTGTCGAACGACATGAGGGTGAGGAATTAATGACATAATTTTCATTTTTGGGTGAACTAACCCTTTAAGCTTTGTATCAGTAGGAACTCGGTAGTATATTCGAATGATCATGCCCCCCCCTCATATCCCCCTGAGACGAGAGATGTATGTATTTTATGTCTGGAAAAAGAGGCTTTTTTGGACAGAGGCTAGAGACTACAGCCAGTAGTAGGAGTTAGTTCTGTGTGTTTTCAACCTGCCCACAGGGGTGGGATCTCTCTCACAGAATGTAAAATGAGCACGGCCGCTCAGGCATTCATAACGGAGCGGTGTAGAGCAACACTCAATGAATTCCTATGAAAGTTAAGCTTCCATAGGCATGAACTGAAAACGCGCCAGACTGGACATGCACCGTGAATGACTTTGCGGTCATTTCCCTTTGAAACCGAATCTTCCTCGATCATCTTGTCTGTCAGCTCCTCAATCTCGTGATAAATGAAATCTGACTCCTGCTGCGTTTGTGCTGCGACTCTCGTTCGGCTCACACTGTATTGAGCAGACATGTTCAGTTTTTAATTGTAGTGTCTGTTCTCTAACTGAACTAAATGATTTTATTACTATAAAATGAAAACGACGGTTGGGGCGGTGCTGCAGTGGGCAAGAGATGTAACCGGTAGGCGTGGCTTGGGACTGGCCTCATAGGGCAGCGAAGCAAGTGCATTCTGGGAGTTGTTGTCTTTCATCCACATGAGACAAAAATACATTTTCTGGCTTTTCTCAGTCAAGAAGGCACCAACTTCTAAAATAATTTCCCATTTCTACTACATAAATGACCCAATTTAAATACACATTCATCTTTTCAGCGGTGAAGTAACCCTTTAACCTTGTCTTTAACCTTGTGTTGCAATATTCTGTGTTCATCTGCTTTCCTGTACAAAGTATGCAACATCAATAAGGTGTATATTGAATTTGGTCTTTTAATATCACTGTCTTACTGCATTAATACTGACTACAAACCTGGTAAAAATGGAGGAAAGTTTTGTTTTGCCCTCCAGGTGGGCGTTCCTATAAGCGTAACGTCACGTGAAAACTATGAATTAATAGTTTTTTTTCTTCTTCTTTTCATGGTTAAATTTGTCAGAAAACAAGATTATCTGAAGTCATTTTGCTTCACAGATGTCATGAAACTGCTCCGAGACACGAAGGTTGACGATCCAAATGCTGTATTTATTGAAAGGGAAAGGGAAAGGGTAGAATGGTAGAAGGCAAGTGTGAGATGTTATTATTACAAAAGAGATGTAATAGATTGTCCATAGCGCGAGCATTCAACAGCATAAAAAAAATCGAACCATACAGCACAAAAGCTCGAGACATCACCACAATCCGTATCAACTAAATCTGAATTGATATTGATGCAGAAATTTAGTATCAGTGCATCCCTAGTGTCTGTTAAAGGTGCACTATGTAACATTTTTTCAGTAAAATATCCAAAAACCACTAGGCCAGTGTTACATATTTTGTTAAGTTGAGTACTTACAATATCCCAAATGTTTCCAATTGTGAGAAAATTGCTATTTTAACCAATGAACCGGGACGTGTGAGGGCGTGGCCTGTCGATTGCGTCATATCTGCGTTCCCCTCGGGTTCTGGTTTTATTCTGCAGAAACGCTTTACTCTCACTGCAGTGTGAACAAGTGTCATAGCAGCCGCTGAGAGAACACACAGAGTAACGTCATCACATCATCAACACACTCAGATGTGTCTGATTTGATCAACAGAGCTGCGTTACCTCATACTCATGACTGGCGCTGGCGACTGTGTCATAATAAAAGTCCCGCTGCTCGCGAGGTGTGTGTTGCGTTCATCTTATTATCAATCGCTCCAGCGGTTCCTCAGCTCCACAACACTCGCTCCTGCTCTGCTTCAGACTACAGTAACGTTAATAATCACATCCATCAACATGATTTCTG
>JARQWZ010002578.1:187500-197500 GCA_033150135.1 Gobio occitaniae
GTCACCATTTACAGACATCAGGAGTTTTTCCGTCTGAGAAACAAACTTTCTCCTCCTCCCTCTCGCACCATCTTTCACGACATCACCCGACAACACCTCGACAACGGAATCATCAACTGTGCCAAATATTTTATCAACTATTCCTTCTACAAGTTTGGTTTAGAGGTACATTTACTATCTGTCTACCTGTGTGTGTGTGTGTGTCTGTCTGTCAGTCGTTCTTTCATTTGTTTGTTTGTTTGTTGTTCTTTCATTCATCTGTTCATTCTGTGTCTATCTGTTTGTTCGGTCTGTCTGTCATTCGTTCTGTCTGTCATTCGTTCGTTCTGTTTGTCTGACATTTGCTTGTTCATTCTGTCTCTGTCTGTCGTTCGATCTGTTTGTCTGTCATTCTTTCTCTGTCTGTCGTTCTGTCTGTCTGTCATTCATTCGCTCTGTCTGTCATTCATTCTGTCTGTCATTCTTTCTCTGTCGTTCTGTCTGTCTGTCATTCATTCGCTCTGTCTGTCATTCATTCGCTCTGTCTGTCATTCATTCTGTCTGTCTGTCTGTCTGTCATTTTTTCTCTGTCTGCCGTTTGTTTTTTCTGTCTGTCATTCTGTCTGTCTGTCATTTGTTCATTCATTTGTTCTGTCTTTTGCTCATTCGTTCTGTCTGTCTGTCTATCATTCTATCTATATATTGTTCTGTCTGTCTGTCCATCTATATCTATTGGTCGGTCTGTTGTTCTGTCTGTCCTTCATTTGTTCTGGCTGTCGTTTGTTTGTTCGTTCATTCGTTTGTTCTGTATGTCTGTCTGTTTGTCATTCGTTCTCTCTGTCTTGTCTGTCTGTCGTTCATTCTGTCTGTCTGTCTGTCATTCGCTCTGTCTGTCAGTCTGTCATTCATTCTGTCTGTCTGTTTGTCTGTCTGTCATTCTTTCTCTGTCTGTCACTCGTTAGTTCGATCTGTCTGTCTGTCATTAGTTCTGTCTGTCTGTCATTCTGTCTGTCTGTCTGTCTGTCATTCTTTCTCTGTCTGTCACTCATTAGTTTGTTCTGTCTGTCATTCATTAGTTCTGTCTGTCGTTTGTCATGTCTGCCGCTCATTCTGTCTGTCTGTCATTCGCTCTGTCTGTCTGTCTGCCAGTCTGTCATTCATTCTGTCTGTCATTCTTTCTTTCTCTGTCTGTCTTTTGTTCTTTCTGTCATTCTTTCTCTGTCTGTCACTCGTTAGTTTGTTCTGTCTGTCTGTCTGTCATTCGCTCTGTCTGTCTGTCTGTCTGTCTGTCATTCATTCTGTCTGTCTGTCTGTCATTCTTTCTCTGTCTCTCATTTGTTCTGTCTGTCATTCATTCTGTCTGTCATTTGTTCATTCATTTGTTCTGTCTGTTGTTTGTTCGTTCTGTCTGTCTGTCTGTCTGTGTATCATTCTATCTATATATTGTTCTGTCTGTCTGTCCATCTATATCTATCGGTCGGTGTGTCTGTCTGCCATTCTGTCTGTCTGTACTTCATTTGTTCTGTCTGTCTTTTGTTTGTTCGTTCATTCGTTTGTTCTGTCCATCTATATCTATCATTCATTAGTTCTGCCTGTCCATCTATATCTATTGGTCGGTCATTCGGTCTGTCTGTCTGTCTGTCTGTCGTTTGTTATGTCATTTGTACATTTTGTCGTTTATGTACATTTTACATTTTGCACATTATGTCGTTTGTACATTTGATGAATGTCTGCCGTTCATTCTGTCTGTCTGTCTGTCATTCTTTCTCTGTCTGTCGTTTGTTCTGTCTGTCATTCGTTCTCTCTGTCTGTCGTTCATTAGTTCTGCCTGTCCATCTATATCTATCGGTCGGTCATTCGTTCGGTCTGTCTGTCTGTCCTTTGTTATGTCTGCCATTCATTCTGTCTGTCATTCTTTCTCTGTCTGTCGTTCGTTAGTTCGTTCTCTCTATCTATCTATCTATCTATCTATCTATCTATCTATCTATCTATCTATCTATCTATCTATCTATCTATCTATCTATCTATCTATCTATCTATCTATCTATCTGTCTATCTGTCTGTCTGTCTGTCTGTCTGTCTGTCTGTCTGTCTGTCTGTCTGTCTGTCTGTCTGTCTATCGTTCTGTCTGTCTGTCTGTCTGTCTGTCTGTCTGTCTGTCTGTCTGTCTGTCTGTCTGTCTGTCTATCTATCTATCTATCTATCTATCTATCTATCTATCTGTCTGTCTGTCTGTCTGTCTGTCTGTCTGTGTCTGTCTGTCTGTCTATCTATCTATCGGTCTGTCTGTCTGTCTGTCTGTCTATCTATCTGTCTGTCTGTCTGTCTGTCTGTCTATCTATCTATCGTTCTGTCTGTCTGTCTGTCTGTCTGTCTGTCTATCTATCTATCTGTCTGTCTATCTATCTGTCTGTCTGTCTGTCTGTCTGTCAATCATTTGATGAATGTTTCTTGTTCCTCCATGATCATCAGTTTATTCTCTGAATGTGTCGTTTCAGGTGTGTTTCCTGTTGGCGATCAATGTGATGGGTCAGCGGATGGATCTCTACTCCATGCTGCACGGTTTCGCTCTGGCTGTGGTGATGTACAGACGCCGGAGGAAAGCCATCGCTGAGATATGGCCCAAATACTGCTGCTTCCTGGCCTGCATGATCACCTTCCAGTATTTCATTTGCATTGGAATCCCACCGGCTGCTTGTAAAGGTGTGTTGCTGTGGGTCTTTTCAAACATGTTTATTTAACATGTTTTTAGACATTTTTTTGGGGCCTGAAAATGCACGTTTTTGATAACAATTCCGTTATCGTCTCTCTGTAAACTACAAAAACGCAAATTTGTGAAAACAGTGATGTGTTCAGTCTATAGGCACATAGTGTTTCTTTACAAAGTGACAACCCCAACCACGGGCCTAGCAGCAGAATACAGCTGGGTTTTGTGGGCCTGTTTTTGTGAAATATCAGGACACAAATGTGTATAATGACATGGGTATGACATAGGTATTACAAGGAGCGGGTGAAATATGAGGACGTTCCCCATGTCCTCACTTTTCACAAAGCTTATAAATCACAGAATGAGTTTTTTTTCACAGAAAGTAAACTGTGCATTTTCCTGTGATGTGTGTGTGTGTGTGACGGGTAGGTTTAGGGCCAGGGGCAGTGTGTGTGTGTGTGTGTGTGTGTGTGTGTGTGTGTGTGTGTGTGTGTGTGTGTGTGATGGGTAGGTTTAGAGGTTGGGGCAGTGTGTGTGTGTGTGTGTGTGTGTGTGTGTGTGTGTGTGTGTGTGTGTGTGTGTGTGTGTGTGTGTGTGTGTGATGGGTAGGTTTAGAGGTTGGGGCAGTGTAAGGGGATAGAAAATACGGTTTGTATGGTATAAAAACCATTACGCCTATGGAATGTCCCCACATTTCACAAAACCCCCCCTGTGTGTGTGTGTGTGTGTGTGTGTGTGTGTGTGTGTGTGTGTGTGTGTGTGTGTGTGTGTGTGTGTGTGTGTGTGTGTGTGTGTGTGTGTGTGTGTGTGTGTGTGTGTGTGTGTGTGTGTGTGTGTGTGTGTGTGTGTGTGTGCATTTTAGATAAACAAATTCCTGAGAAACAAATTGAAAAAGATGAAACAAGTTGAGTTAATGCTCAAATAAAATAGCAATGAGCATTCTGCTTGTAAAGACGATTAAAATTCAAGTATATTTGGTGCCACACTGTTATGACTTCTGTGATGGGATCATTGTTAGTCATTTTTTCCTCATACGTTTCTAGTGATGTTTAATCCTTAAACTTTTCTGTGTCTTTTTAGAATATCCCTGGAGGTTTCCCAACAGTGCACTGGACTCTAATGTCATTAAATGGCTTTATCTCCCTGATTTCCATGCTCAACCCAGCTCCATGTTCCTCGTCTGTGAGTTCTGCCTCAGAAATATTCAGCATTAATGTCATACACCCGGCGCAACGTGACACCAGGCTGGGCCGCAAGTGTTTTTCGCTAGTTTCAGCCGGACGCAGTTCTCATTTTCACGTCCAGCGCCACGTTGTTTAAATAGCAAATGCACTCCCATTTGTTCGCCCATGAGCGTCTGGTCTGAAAACCAGGTGTGTTCAGGCGCATTGTTGGCACTGAAAACGACTGCACCATTGACCAACACAAACCTGCTCTAAAGTCAGTATTTTATGTGTTAGTTAAAGGGTGTGTTAGTAATATGCGCCTATAGGCGGTGCACAACTCCTGTATGCTCTGCTTATTACACACACAGGGATGCGCAGCAGCACACACACATTTTTAACTATTAAAAATAAAAGGATTCTTCTCTGGAGAAGCGCTCAGTCTGTCCCTTGCAAATTCCTCCATGTAAATAGTGAATCCGCCATGGTGCGAGCGCTACTGGCTTTTAAAGGGAATGGGTACACACCCAAAACACACCCATGGTACAACCCTTTTAGACCATGCGCCAGGAGCACCGACCATTTTTCCCATCGTTAAACTACCAAAAGTGTATTCGGACACGCCCTAAGTGCACTTGAGCGCTTCGATCAATAAAATAGGCCATTTAACATTTGAAGTTTCGCTGTTGTGATTTGCTCCTTAGCAGGTCAATCTAAATCAATCCTCATAGACTTGCAGGGTCAGACTTTTGACCGGCTGCGTAAGATATGGTCCATTTCGGTCCAGGTTATTCTGTCCCACATTTCTATTTCGATAATACCGCAATAACAGACTGCCACAAATCACAGTGTTCGCGGTCTCTGACTGACAAAACAAAGAAATGAATGTCTAAAACTATTAATAAAGTATCAGCGGTCAGAAGACATTCAAAAATGCCATCAGCCTCTTTGTCCTCCTTATCCGCCCTTAAATGCGTCTCCTCTGTCTCTCTGATGCAGATGATTTCATGCTGTTGCTGTGTGCGTCGCTGCAGAGGCAGGTGTTTGACGAAGAAAACAAAGCGGCCGTTCGTCTGATGGCGGGAGATAACGTGGAGATCTGCCGAGATCTGGACGCTGCATCGTTCAGTGTTCACAATCCAGTACCGGACTTCATTCACTGCAGGTACAGTACACACAACACACACCCTTTCCTCATGTGTCATCAGAGAACTGTTGCGTACTACAATATCACAGTCACTCAACACAGACACATGCTTAAAAACCATACCTATACCATTATCTGAGCTGTTTATTTTGGAAGAAATATGAGTTTTATATGCCACAGCGTAGCTGGCCAGATGACTTTAAATAGCCCTGTAAATGATATTATTGGTTTCTAATGAAATAAAAGAGACTTTTCCCTACATTACTGAAAACAGTGCTGGCGATGAGCAGATTTCTGACTTCTGGAGAGACGATCTGTGATCAATAATGTCTCGGGATTGATTGAGTCGCCTGACGCTCCCCTCACTTCAAAACTAGTTTAATATCCTGACAATATCCCTTAATCAGGGCTTAATTTGAGCCGGAACACGCCGGAACATGTTCCGGCACCTCCGATGCTGGATCCGGAATCTTTTTTATTGAATCCGGCACCTCATATGTCACTAATGAGTGTTTTTCTTCTTTTTTTTCTTGGTTAATTTAATAGTCCGAAAAATAACTGCTTGTGAAAACAATTGATGCAGTGTATTTATTTTATCTTTTTACATTTCGCACCCGTGCAGTGCATGTTCTGAAATACACGCTGCCTTGTTTGTTTTGCGGTCTATTGACGATGCAATGCTCTGCTGATGCAAGCCGCGAGAAAGCCCTGGTCTGTTGTAGAAAGGATACTGATCCATCCAATGCAACAAATATATTTAATGGCTAATGTATGCATAGGCCTATGCTGAGTTTAATTTATTTATGATTAGATACGCTGCAGTTCACGCGCAATGCAATGAAAGCGGCGCACCGGTGCCTCCATGTCACGGTTATTATATTGTCTGTTATATTTGCTTTTTATTTATTAAATACAAGCAATTAGTTGATGCAACAATTTACTAAAATTAATATACAATTTATACAAAACGAAATTCGTTTCAAAGAAAGAATTTCTACAAAGCAAAACTTAATGAAAGTGGTAAAGAATCATGTCACCCGAATTTGCGCATCTTATGATCCTATCTTTTATTACAATTGTTTTTAGCAAAACTGTTATAAACACACTATATATATATATATATATATATATATATATATATATATATATATATATATATATATATATATATATATATATATATATATATATATATATATAATATAGGGCTATATTTTATTTATATATGATGATCGTTATCAGTAGTGATATTGTTTATTATTGCAAATGTTTTTCATTTGTTTAATAAATCTAATAATTCTGACCGGGCACATCACTATAGTCATAACTTTTTTCAGATGAAATGTAAAATTAGTAAAACAATGCTCACTCAAATCCTGCTCAGACATAACATGCATCTGTACTAAAGGCCTACTTGTTGTAGCCATTAAACAATGTATTTTGTTTAATATTTATGTTTAAATATTATAATGTTATTTTTAAATTTCATCTGATTATGAAAAGTGCAAAGATGCGAGTGGGTCAGAAATTAGTTGGGTGGTTTTTATATTTTGTTTAATATTAAATTTCGTTTTGTATGAAGCCCTTCTTTAAAATGAATTTCGTTTTGTATAAATTGTATCTTAATTTTAATCAAGGTTTCGTCAGCCAATTGCTTGGATTTAATAAATAACAAGCAAATAGAGTAATAGCAGATTAGAAGGGTGAGATGAAGTCGCGCGGGAGCGATCACATGCATTGCACATGAGCTGGAGTGCGTCTCATAAATAAACGAAACTCAGCAGCTACTGCCTCACAGACATGAGAAATATGTGTATAGAAAGCTTGAAATGTCTACTTTTCTTTAACTTCTAGTTAAGAAAAGAAATAGACTAGTTAAGCAATGCGAGCAGCTCATGATGGCATCTCTGAATGCTGCGCTTCATCACTGCGTGTGCTGTGAGTTTAACACGCATCTCTAATCCTGACTTGTGCAACTTTGTACACATTTGTTTCTTAGTTGTAGTATTACTTTGCTAAAAAAATATATATTATTTCTGATTATGGCATAGCTTTCTGCCCACCCAATTAGGCAAATAAAGTAATGATTAAAAAAAACACAAACATCAAGGGATATCACCGTCACATGGCATAGACGATAAAAATGTGCATTCCGTCTTGCACAGGTGTAGGTCTCCTGTGTCAAATTGTACGCAAACAGACCGAAAGTCTGTATATTTTTATTTTTTGCAAAGGTCCCTTTAGGGGCTCTGTAGATTTTTAATAACTTGGCTGAAAAAAAAAATTATTGAGAAAAGATTGAGAAGCACTGCTATATGCAGTGTAGGCTACATTTTTTTTTGTTCCGTTACCTCCAACCTGCGTTTTGAGTCGCCGGATCCACCCCCCCTCTGCGCTCCGGGACCTCCCACTTTACAAATTAAGCACTGCCCTTAATCCTTTAAGAAAATAATAATAATTGATATTTTATATATTAAATTAGTCACTTTCAAACTATATCTATTATTGTTATGTATTGATATTATATATTACCATTATTATAATTATGTATTATTATATATATATATTTTTTTATGGATTCATTAATGATAAAAATAACAATTATTAATATTATATATTTAATTTGTTACTTTCAAACTATATTATTTGTATATATTTATATTATGTATTACTATATTAAATGTAGTTAGTATTCCTGTTATTATTATTATTATTATTATTGTATTATTATTAATTAAAATGATATTTTAAATTAATTTGTAACTATATCTTATATTATTATTAATTATTAATTATTATTATTACTAAATGTTTTGGATTTTGATATGGATGGATGGTTGGATGGATCAATAGATAGATAGATAGAACGATGGATAGATAGATGGATGGATGGATGGATGGATGGATGGATGGATCGATCGATCGATAGATGGATGGATGGATGGATGGATCGATAGATGGATAGATGGATGGATGGATGGATGGATGGATCGATAGATGGATGGATGGATGGATGGATGGATGGATGGATGGATGGATGGATGGATAAATAGATAGAACGATGGATGATAGATAGATAGATAGATAGATAGATAGATAGATAGATAGATAGATAGATAGATAGATAGATAGATAGATAGATAGATAGATAGATAGATAGATAGATAGATAGATAGATCTTCTTTCTCTCCTCTTTCTCTCACTTTCCAAGAATTCTCTGGGATCAAATTGCAGGGAAGGGAAAAATCCATAAGGCCGCATCACCCGCTCTCTCTGTCTGAGCTCTAACCCAATAAGGAGCTTTTAAGTATGGACTGATGTTTTTTCTACAAGGTGATTGATTTTAGTGGAGGAAGCATCTTCTTGTTGTGGTCCATCAATGCAGGTCCACATCCCAACATCTCATGTTTTCATCAGAGCTCTTAGTCCAGGCCTGTGGCTAAACACACGGCCCATGTCTGCAAACAGCCGTGAGCGGGAGGATGTGCTTCACCTCTGGAGCGGCCGGTCTAAAGTGCAGAACATGTGCAAGCTTTTAGTGTGCGCCGCTTCCAGATACATGTGAAGGAATCGATGCGCTCATTACAATTATGCCTGCCAGGATGTCTGATATTATATAGGAAATGAAGCAGATCCGGTTGTGACATCATCTCATTTAAATAAATGATGGCTGTAATAACGTTTGCGAGCTTCAACAGTGCACTCAAAGTTGAAGTGTCATTTTTTTTGCTGCTAAAATACTTTCTGCTTTGGTAGTTTATTAACTTATATTTTAGTTCTATTTTATTTTCAACTATAATGCAGAAAAACCCAGACTGCCACAGGCAACATATTATCTGAGTCATTCTTTACATTTAAAGCATTTTTTATTTTATTTTATTATTTATTTTAATTAAATTTTTATTTGATAAAAAACTCAGACTGCCACAGTCAACATATTATTTGATTGTATTATTTAATTTAACACATTATCTTAGGAGTCCTTTATTACATTTAAAGCATTTTTTATTTTATTTTATTTTATTTTTTGTTTAAAAAAAACTCAGACTGCCACAGTCAACACATTATCTTGCACATTTTTTATTTTATTATTTATTTTAACATTATCTCAGCCTCAGGAGGCATTCATTACATTACATGTTTTCTATTTAATTGTATTATTTAATTTAATTTAATTTTTTTTGTTTTTGAAAAAAACTCTGACTGCCACAGTCAACACATTATTTTACACATTTTTAATTGTATTTAATTGTATTATTTTATTTAACACATTATACTAGGAGTTATTCATTACATTTCAATAATTGTTTTATTTTATTTTATTATTTTATTTAACATTATCTCAAGAGTCATTCGTTGCATTTAATATTTTTCTATTTTATTTTATTATTTAATTTGGACTGCCACAGTCAACACATTATCTTACACATTTTTTATTTTATTTTATTTAATTTTAATTTTATTTAACACATATTAGGAGACATTCATTACATTTCAAGCATATTTTATTTTATTACATTTATTTTATTTTATTTAACATCTCAAGAGTCATTCATTACATTAAATTTTTTTAAATAATTTAATTAAAATGTGTTTTATAAAAAAACTTGGATTGCCACAGTCTAAACATTATCTTACACATTTTTTTATTTAATTTATTTATATATTTATTTATTTAATTAAATAATTAATTAATTTTATTTATTATTTTATTTTATTATTTTTTTATTTTATTTATTATTTTAATTTTTACTTTACTTCCTTTAATTATTAAATTTTATTTAACTCATTATCTTATGAGGCATTCATTAAATTTCAAGCATATTTTATTTAATTAATTAATTTATGTAATTTATTTATTTAATTTTTTATTTTACTTTACTTCATTTAATTATTTAATTTAATTTTTTATTTTAATTTCTCTGTCATAATTATATGAAATAATGTTTTTAGTAAACGTATCCTTTTTTGTTATTAAAATTATTCTAATTAATATCTCATTTA
>JARQWZ010002578.1:202500-219433 GCA_033150135.1 Gobio occitaniae
TAATTGACGATAAGACTGAGTTTATAATGTTTGGGAACAAACAGCTTGGGAATGGGCTAGTTGGGAATTACGGGTTATTGCCAAAAAAATTTCATAGTCATGTGAAGAACCTAGGAGTCATTTTCGATTCTGAATTTAGCTTTGACCGCCAAGTTAAAAGTGTTGTGAAAACATAGTTTTTTCAGTTAAGGAAACTGTCGAAATTGAAATCCATCCTTTTAAATAAGGACTTAGAGGTTGTTCTACATGCCTTTGTTTCGTCACGGCTGGATTATTGTAATGCTCTTTATTTGGGCATGAATGAATTTCTCGTTGCTCATCTGCAGTACGTTCAAAACGCTGCAGCGAGAATCTTAACAAAAAACAAATACATTAATATCACTTCACTGGTTACCGGTGAAATACAGAATACAGTACAAGGTATTAATGTTTGTCTATAAAGCATTACATGACCAGGCTCCCCAGTACATAAAGGACATGTTGATCCTTTGCCAACGCCAACTGCGCTCCTCTCAGAGCATGCTGCTAACTGTTCCACGGTCTCGCTTGAGGCGAAGTGAAGATCGTGCTTTCTCTGTCGCTGCTCCTGTTCTGTGGAATGTGTTGCCCTTATATATTAAATCCTCACCAAGTATAGATATCTTTAAAACAGACTTGAAGACTCACCTTTTCTATCAAGCTTATGGCATTTGATTAGGTCTGAAAACTGTGAGAAATTGATAGTATATTTTTCTTGGTGTTTTCTTGTGCTGTTATTTGATGTTGGTACGACTTTGCATTTTATTGTTTTATATGTGTCTTTTACTGTTTTTACCAATTATGGACAGCACTTTGGTCCATTTTAATGGCTTTGAAAGTGCTATAAAAATAAATTGAGTTGAGTTGAGTTATGTTGGCGGAAGCTAGCCTATTTTCAGGCGCTGTGTAATATCATTGCGCCGCTGCACTCATGGGACGGCTCAAAGTTCCTTGATTATTATGCAGGATTGAGAGTATAGTTCCTAGCTTGTCTGGCTGTCACCAGACCAAGCTCAATTTAAGATTGAACGTTGGTCTGGGGAGTCTGCTCTGTATTTTCTACTGCACACGCGAGCATAAATGCGCATAAATTAAATGACTCTGTACGCAATTGGATAGTCCTTCAACCAATCAGACCACAAGAGGTGTGATCAACGGGCAACGACCCATCGCTTCTCTATCCGTCATCGTGATAATCCCTCCAATAGCGCGCCAGGTGTGTGGCAGTATGGTATGGGAGCTGCTCTGTTGCGGAGCGCAAGGCACTGCAGCGAGTGGTGAAAACGTCTCGGTTACGTATGTAACCCTCGTTCCCTGAAGGAGGGAACGGAGACGTACGTCGGAACTGACCGACGAATTGGGATCTGATCTCAGAGACCAATCTACTTCGAGTGTATTAAAAACGAGCCAATGGAGATTGGCATGCGATCCACGCATTCCACGCACCGCCCCGCAGCGCGGGTATAAATAAGGAAGTGGAATGCTTGATCATTGCTTTTTTCTGCTGAGGAGCCGAACTAGTGACTCGGCCCCCTAGCGGAAGCACAGCACCTGGCGACGGGACGTACGTCTCCGTTCCCTCCTTCAGGGAACGAGGGTTACATACGTAACCGAGACGTTCCCTTTCAGTCGGTCACGTTCGACGTACGTCGGAACTGACCGACGAATTGGGATCCCTACCAAAACGCCAGGGCGCTGGCCCTTCCAGCGTCCTGCTTGAGCGCACTGGACCGTCTTAGATGGTACGGAAGTCAGGGCTCCAAGCAGGGAGGACAGTCACTGCTGTTTCTGCAAGACCCACTCAGTGTGACTATTGGATAACGCTGGGAAAGCGTGCCCGTCTCGGGAGATGGTACGCTGCGGAGCCACGTCCTTCGTAGAAGGCTAGGTGGCAGAATACACATAAGGACTAACCTGGCAGGGTAGTGCAACATATGGCAGTCTCTGGGGTGGTTCCAGCCTGATCCCAGGGGGGAAAGAACACGCCCAGAGACGACAGAGCGGGCTCTGTCAAGGGAAAGACACGGGGCTAGCCGAGTAGGGTAGCTGGTACCGTGGAAGAATACACATATGGGGTAGCCGTGAGGGGACCGCTACATATGGAACCCAGCCTACACACACGTTTCACAAGCATACGGGTGCAGGCCTGGCGTCAGACGGCCGCAACGTCTGGCACCGCAGGGGTGACGGAGGAGCTCGACAGGGTTAGCCGTTTCCGGGGAACACAACTGGAGAAAAATAGACGCACGTATCCGGCCCAGAGGGCGGGAGTGGCGTTGCAAGCCGACACTTAGAACGGGCACTTAGCGCTACTGGCCACTGGGGGCGAGGATGCGGGAAGATACCGGCTCTACACGGAGGCTATAGAATCTAGCGAACGTGTTAGGTGTCGCCCAGCCCGCAGCTCTACAAATATCTGTCAGCGAGGCGCCTTGAGCCAGCGCCCAGGAAGAAGCAACACTCCTTGTTGAGTGTGCTCGCAACCCGAACGGGCAAGGCACGTCTTGGGACTGGTAAGCCAAGACGATAGCATCCACTATCCAGTGGGCCAACCTCTGCTTGGAGACAGCCTTTCCCTTCTGCTGGCCTCCGTAACAGACGAAGAGTTGCTCTGAGGTCCGAAAGCTTTGAGTCCGGTCGACGTAAGCGCGGAGAGCGCGGACGGGACATAACAAAGCCTGGGCTGGGTCTGCCTCCTCCGAAGGCAGCGCTTGCAGGTTCACTACCTGGTCCCGGAAGGGAGTGGTAGGAACCTTGGGCACGTATCCAGGCCGGGGTCTCAGGACAACGTGAGAGTTGGCCGGCCCGAATTCTAGGCACGATTCGATGACCGAAAGTGCATGCAGGTCCCCTACCCTCTTGATGGAGGCCAATGCCGTCAGAAGCACTGTCTTCATTGACAGGATTTTAAGCTCCACAGACTGCAAAGGCTCAAAGGGAGGGCTCTGAAGTGCTCTGAGCACTAGAGCTAAGTCCCAAGAGGGTAACGAGTTTGGACGAGGAGGATTTAGCCTCCTCGCACCTCTGAGGAACCTGACGATTAAGTCGTGCTTTCCTAAGCTACTTACCTTCGACTGCGTCGTGATACGCCGCTATTGCTGCGACGTACACTTTGAGGGTGGAGGGAGACAGCCTTCGCTCCAGCCCATCTTGCAGGAAAGAAAGCACGACACTAACCGAACACCTTCGGGGGTCTTCCCGGTGGGAAGAGCACCATTCAACGAACAGGTTCCACTTCAAGCATAGAGGCGCCTCGTAGAGGGGGCTCTAGCAGAAGAGATGGTGTCCACCACTGCCTGTGGTAGACCACCTAGAACCTCCGCGTCCCGTCCAGGGACCAGACATGGAGTTTCCAGAGGTCTGGACGCGGGTGCCATAGAGTGCCCCGTCCCTGAGAAAGAAGGTCCCTCCTCAGGGGGATCGGCCAAGGAGGGGCTGTCGCGAGGAGAGTTAGTTCTGGGAACCAGGTCCGGTTGGGCCAGTAGGGCGCAACTAACAAGACCTGCTCCTCGTCCTCCCTGACCTTGCACAGGGTCTGTGCAAGAAGGCTCACTGGGGGAAACGCATATTTGCGCAGGTCCCGGGGCCAGCTGTGCGCCAGTGCATCCGTGCCGAGGGTGCCCCCGGTCAGGGAATAGTACCACTGGCAATGGGTCGAGTCCGGAGAGGCAAACAGGTCTACCTGTGCGGCTCCGAAGAGGTCCCATATCAGCTGGACCGCCTGGGGATGGAGTCGCCACTCCCCCGGAGGTGACGACTGGCGAGAGAGCTCGTCGGCTGTCTGGTTCAGCGCACCTGGGATGTGAATGGCACGAAGCGACCTCAGATGCTTCTGACTCCAAAGGAGGAGGTGGCGGGCGAGTTGGAACATGCAACGGGAGCGTAGACCACCCTGACGGTTGATGTACGCAACGGCCGCAGTGCTGTCCGTACGGACCAGTACATGCTTGCCACGTAGCGGCCCCTTGAGGCGGCGCAGTGCCAAGTGTACCGCTAACAACTCGAGGCAATTGATATGCCAATGCAATTGAGGTCCCGTCCACAGACCTGAAACTGCATGCCCGTTGTACGTGGCCCCCCAGCCCGTGGAGGAGGCATCCGTGAAGAGCACAGCATGCCTGGACACTTGTTCTAAGGGCACCCCGGCCCGGAGAAACGAAGCGTCGGACCATGGGCTGAAAGTTTGGCGGCAGTAAGGAGTCACTGGGACCCGGTACTGGCCGCTCTGCCACGCCCACCTCGGGACTCGGCCATGGAGCCAGTGTTGAAGCGGTCTCATATGAAGCAATCCGAGCGGCGTTACCGCGGCTGCAGATGCCATATGCCCCAGGAGCCTCTGAAAAAATTTCAGTGGGACCGCCGTCCTGCTCTTGAACGAATTCAAGCAGTTCAACACCGACCGGACCCGCTCTTCCGTGAGGCGCGCAGTCTGGCTGACCGAATCCAGCTCCATACCGAGATAAGAGACCCTCTGCGTGCGACAGAGTTTGCTCTTCTCTCGGTTGACCCGAAGGCCCAACAGGCTGAGGTGACTGAGCACCGTGTCCCTGTGTTCGCACAACTGCTCTCGAGACCGGGCGAGTATAAGCCAGTCGTCGAGATAGTTGAGGATGCGAACGCCACGTTCTCTGAGCGGAACAACGGCTGCCTCTGCGACTTTCGTGAAGACGCGAGGCGACAGGGACAGCCCGAAGGGCAGGTCGATCGCTGCGAACCAATCTTGGGGACGGATGCATTCGAAAATGCGTTTCTGCGTTAGCATCCGAACGGGAGCTTGTGCAGGGCCCGATTCAGGATACGCAGGTCCAAGATTGGCCGTAACCCACCCCCTTTCTTGGGTACAATGAAGTAGGGGCTGTAGAACCCCGCCTTCATATCGGCTGGAGGAACCGGCTCGACCGCGTCCTTCGCCAGTAGGACATCGATCTCTGACCGCAAGACCTGGGCATCGCTGCTCCACACGGAGGTGAAGAGGATGCCCCTGTACTTGGGAGGCCGGTGAGCGAACTGAATCGCGTAGCCGAGCCTGATGGTACGGATGAGCCAGCGAGACGGCCTGTGGAGCTGAAGCCAAGCCCCCAGAGACCGTACAAGCGGGACCAACGGCACCACAGACGTACCCGGGGTGGGGCAGCGAGGTGGAATAGACAGACCCGACTCGGGAGGCCCGGAGGCGGCCCGGAGTGTTGTCTGAATATTCCAGGGTGGGGCAGAGTGTGGGTGAGAAGGCCCGGGGGCGTTCTCGGTGCCCACACTGCTGCCCCCTGGCGAGGGGGAGAGGGGAGGAAAGGAGTGGCAAGGCCCGGGGGCGTCGCGCACTGCCAACCTGGCCCTCTTGGGGCCCAGGGAAAATGGAACTGCTCTGAAAATGTGGGTGCCGCTGGACTCCGGAGAGCCAGCGGTAGAGTATTGACACCAGTCAGGGCCCCCGGTCCTCCTCCGGGGGGGTGAGGGAGGGGTGCGGACACCAACTCCCTCGGAGCAGCTCCTGTTCTCCCTGGGCTGCCCATCTCAGGGCCGCTTGCCCTTACGCTTGCTTGTAGACTAGCAAGCCCTGAGTGGGTTGGGCGCCTCCCTTACGTCCGGCACCCTGCTTCCCACATGGAGGCTGCTGCCTGGGTTTCGCAGGGGCGGAGGCGGACGCAGGGGGGGGCGCCCTCGGCGACAAGCAGGCAGAGGTGCTGCGAATTAGGATTTTTTTTTTTTTTTTTTAACCACCTCTGTCTGCTTCTAGGCCATCGAGAACTGCTGGGCCAAGTACTCGACGGCGTCGCCGAAGAGGCCAGCCTGATAGACAGGGGCGTTAAGGAACCGAACTTAGTCGGACTCACGCATATCTGCCAGGTTTAGCCCCAGGTTCCTGGACCACTAGTGTGGACATCGCCTGACCCAGGGAACGTGCAGTGACTTCCGTCGCCCAGAGAGCGAGGTCCACCACCGCACGCAGTTCCTGCATAACCCCTGGGTCGGGACTACCCTCGTACATGCAGGACAGAGGGTAGTGAGAGAGGGAAAAATTTATACAGATTTCGGCCCTTTTGGTGTTCCATATTTTGACACCAAATAGTTCCATACTGCTAATTTTTCCAATGCCCATCCGGGAAAAAAGGCACGGGGGTAGGCAAGGCGATTTAAGCGTTGCACTACGCCTCAGCCACCCGGGAAAGCATGGCTGTCAACTCTGAATCTGATTCAGCAAGAGCACACACCATTATAGTGGGAAACTCAGCATCATCATTTCCAGTGCATAACAGCCCTCTCTCCGATGCAGCAATTGACATCTGTCCTCTGCCAGAGCCACAAATGAAACATTAGGTCTCCTTGTTAAAAGGACCGGCAATCCCATCTGTAAGCTACCAGCAGGCATGTGAAACAGTGAACGTGGCCGTCAAACTCGACGGCACACGGTGCGCTGAACGCTCAAGCCCTATGAAAAGGCAAGACGAACACCGCACCGACGTGGTCATGTTCTCATGAGAGAACATGAACCACCCACGAACAAAGTCTCGGCATGCTGATGATGCGATAGAGGAGTGGGGGCCCGAAGAGATGTACCCGGCGGGGATGCCCCACTGTAATCCTCAGGTCCACCAAAGCTTATTAGCTAAAGTAGTCCTTTTCTGATGCACCAGAAAAGAAACTAGATCAGGGAATAAGGAAAGGGACTTAACCCCATTTGAGGTTTCATAGTCTGGACCGCGCATCTAGAGAGTGCCGAGTGACGCGCTGGGTTGCCGTGGCAACCCCCGCTGTCAGCCGGCGCTCGACGGCACACAGCGCGCTGAACGCTCGAGCCCTTACGAGAAAGGTGAGACGAACAACGCGCCGACGTGACCATGCTCTCCTGAGAGAGCATGGATCACCCACGAACGCAATCACACATGTTTATATGTGAGAGAGATCGTGGCCGTCAAATGAGGACAGGAAACAACCGCATCCAGAAACACACGGTTTGAATGACATCTTGAAAAAGACGCAGGGTCAAACCGTGTTGCTCTTTTAGAAAAGGAAAACCGCTCTTTCAGTGCTGAAGCACTCAGGGAGATGACCGCGGCTCACGCAGTTCAGATAGTGCAAGCCTGCGTGAGCACTCAGAAATGGAAACGCCCAGCCAACCAACAAAACCAGCTCTTTATCTCCTCTGAAGCGGCCACCCGCTGAAAAGCGCCGTCACACCCGCACTGGAACAGCAATCCTTCTCACGAGACTCGAATAACACTCTTCGTAGACACAGCAATGACGCTGTTCGGCTCCGAAAAAAAAGGCAATGATCAAGCATTCCACTTCCTTATTTATACCCGCGCTGCGGGGCGGTGCGTGGAATGCGTGGATCGCATGCCAATCTCCATTGGCTCGTTTTTAATACACTCGAAGTAGATTGTTCTCTGAGATCAGATCCCAATTCGTCGGTCAGTTCCGACGTACGTCGAACGTGACCGACTGAAAGGGAACTGCCCAGCGCATCACAGGGACTCCACTTCCTGCCATCGAGCACATCCAGAGGAAACGCTGCCTGCATCGAGCTCGCAGCATCCTCAAGGACTCCTCTCACCCAGCCCACAGACTGTTTTCTCTCCTGCCCTCCGGCAGGCGTTTCAGGATCCACCGGACCAGAACCAGCAGACTAAAGAACAGTTTTTTCCCCAGAGCTGTCTCTTTACTGAACTCAAACCCCCGTTGATCCACTTCCCTCATAAACTGCTAACTCTCCTACCTCACATCCGCCTTCACTTTGTTATTTGCACTACCGACTGTTTATTACAGTAACAACTGTTTACTTATGCATTTTGCACTACCATACCGTAACTGGATTATGCTCATTTGCACTGCCGACTGTTTTTACAATACCAACTGTTTACATTTGTATCTTGCACCGTACTTCTCACTGTAATATGCAATCACTTCCACTGCACTTTTACACTTTTTTTTTCGGATAGCTTCTGTCCATAATTTATTGCACTACCTTAATCCACTGCTATATTCCTCATTTTAGCCTAACATATCATTGTATACCTCTAACTGTAAAATTCTGTTTATAGTAATAGCCATCTGTATATTATATTATATTCATAGTACATATTCACCTGTAAATTCTGTTTATAGTAATAACCATCTGTATATTATTCACTGTACATATTCACCTGTAAATTCTGTTTATAGTAATAAACATCTCTCTATTTATAGATATATTTATATATACTCAGTATATTTCCATGTCCTGCACTTATGCAAACGTTGTATATCCTGCACTTGCTGCTATTGCACTTCTGGTTAGACCTAAACTGCATTTCGTTGCCTTGTACTTGTACTTGTGTAATGACAATAAAGTTGAATCTAATCTAATCTAATCTAAGGTGGATAAGCCAGTCTGTGATTGGTTCCCGCAAAAGTGTAACAGAAGCAGCAGAAGTGAATGTACGGGTTTCCAGACTGAGTTGCCGGGCGAAATCAAATCGCCAGCAGATCAGGCTGGGTTTACCCAGTATAGTTCCTAGCCATATCGGTCTAGAAAATCACAACTTTTCAATTTCCGTCGGTCTTAGTACACAATGTAACAATACACATCTCAACACTGCATGAAAAAAGGTGTATCCGGACCAGTGTACTCCTGTATACAATGCTGAAATTCGGAAGAATCCAGGAGTATACTGGCCGGATAGGTCAAATTCCATAGATCCGTATATATCTGTATGCATCCGAAATGATACCAAATTGGATGTTTGTTGTGGCCGTATACTTCTATGCTACAGCCATTTGTTGCCATGGCAAGTAATCCCATCAGATTTTTCCCAGGAGACATTTTCACACCTCTCCTTTTCACAGCTTTGCCTTCTATTCCCCATTGGTCCTTCATCTCAAACTGGATTGGTTGTTTTTTTAAAGCCGCTTCCAAAATCCAGACAGCTATTGGAGGACAGGACACATTGAAAACCCAGTAAAGTTACTTTATTGGTTACTTCTAAGGCTAAGGGTGGGCCAGGTTTTGTAGCATAGGGACTTGATTGGTTATAGGCCAGCTATGCTATACAGATTTTGCTCATATATATATATATATATATATATATATATATATATATATATATATATATATATATATATATATATATATATATATATATATATATATATATATATATATATATATATATATATGAAAAAAATGGTGTGTTGGATTTACTTGATTTAATCATGTACATCGGTTCCACATGATTCAATTAAGTTAAACAAACATAATTTGTTCACATAATTTCAACATAATGGAATTAAGTAATTTTTAAGTAACCGAATTGAGTAGTCTCACAATGATTTTAATATGGCTCCCTAACAACAGTGGTGCACACGGGGGCTTGAGACCCTGCCTCTTTAATCAAAACACATGTTTATTTTTGTATAATTTTGTTTTCACTTGACTGAACTGTAACGCAGTACTCAGTAGCTTTCATTATATTTGCCAGCAATAGCACATCATATATGTGCTGAGTGTGAAATGCTCTTTAATGACGTGTGCTGAGTCAGTCCACAACCTAAGCAATCGCTCCGCTCTTCTCCACTATGGTAACCCAGTGTCATTTAAATGGTTAGAATAATTCCAACATAATTAAACATTGAACACTAATAAACAATATAAAGTCTCCCCCTTTTTCTCATTTTGCCCAAAAACATAAAATAACACTTAATTTCAACAATTTTACTCTAGTCGTCAAGTCCCAAGCAAAGCATGCTGGGAACTACAGTTTCAGCAAAAATCATTTTCGAGAACTTAATTGGTTCACATTCACCCCAAATAATTGAATCTAGTAGATTGCACATTTTAGAGAATTACATTAATCGAAAGCAATGAAATCATGTTTAGAAGAGAAACACAAATTTGTTGCGTAGATCACAAATAATACAATGAAGTAAATTGGACAACATGTGTTTTCCTGTTTTTTCAGTGTATATATATATATATATATATATATATATATATATATATATATATATATACCCCTAAAGAAAAATATACACAAAACAATTTGAGAAAGTCTGAAATATTTATTAAAAAGGTATAAAAAAAACATTCTTAAGCGCATTATAAACAAGCATTAAAACAGTGGGGAAACAAAAACAAGTGAACAAAATGTATTTAAAAGGGATGAAAATGTAAAGGAACAAATGTAAAAATATAAACAGTCCAAAGAACATTATAAACATATGTTAAAATGAATTGGCAAAGAAACAACAAAAAAAAAGTGAACAAAATGCATTTAAAGGACAGAGATGTAAAGGAATAAAATACACAGTGTACATAAAAAGGAACATCTAAAAAAAAGGAATAAATATACAAAGTAAGCTATAGAAAATGAGAACAATACATTTACAAGACAAAAAAAAAGTGTATATAAAATGCACATAAATATTCCAAGTAAACAATATAACCAAGTAAAAAGAACAAAGAGCCTTATAAACATACATTAAAATGAATGGGGAAAAAGATAAGTGAACAAAATGTATCTAAAGGAAGGCAACATGTAAATAGGAACATGTTGGCGTTATTTTGTCACTTATTGAGCAGTAGGCTAGCTGGAGCCATTTACCTCCAGTCTTTGTGCTAAGCTAGGCTAACGGTGGGTGCGTCAGACAGAGTTATGGCACAGACAGAGATGAGAATGGTATGTATGGACTTATCGAACTCTGGGGGATATGTTGAATAAGCTAAAGTCCCAAAAAGTTGCCGTGTTACTTTAATGGTATAGGGGCGATTTCTGACAAATCCCAAGGCCTGAAATGGAATGCGTAGGATAAAAGATGCATCCAGTGTTGGTGTGCCTCCTCGTTATTGCAGTACAATGTGGGATTGAATGAGTGGACTTGTTAACGTCCACTATGGTTTTCAGACGCCACTACAAATGGCTGTCCCTTCAAATAATGCCCTATTTAAGGGTATAGGGGGCGATTTCGGACAAATCCCAAGGCCTGAAATGGATGGGTCGTGTGCAGCGTTGGTGTGCCTCCAGAATCAAGGTTTGGAAACACTGCTCTTTTTGTGTGTCTTCAGATAAGCCTCCAGGAGCGACTTCAGAAATATGTGAGCTGCCTCAGGATGAGGCCGGGATCATTTGGGACAGCATCTGCTTTTCGTTCCTCCTGCTGCAGAGACGTGTCTTCATGAGCTACTACTTCCTGCATGTGGTCGCAGACATCCGCGCCGGACAGATTCTCGCATCTCGGTATGACTTGTACAGAGATTTGTTTGTTAAAATTTTAGCTTGAGGTTTAATTAGGGGGCTCAAGCGCCTAGCGCTGAAACCCTGTTGTAATTGTTCAAATTTATAAGGATTAGCATTATCCCCTAAAAGTGATCAGGCTGACCTAACCGTAAGTCGTAGAGACTTGAAACTTTGAGGGCTGGTAGTACTCAAAGTCACCAAGGCCCACTCCGATCGTCCTGACGGGGGCGCTACAGCGGTCAAAAGTACGAAATCGCTCATAACTCCTAAACTGTAATGCCTCGGAATTGATCGTCAGAAATTTCGGGTATTTTGGATTTTTTTGAAAAACCTGCTTTTGTGAACTAGTCCTAGGTTTTTGGCCCGATCGGAACCAAACCAGTGCAGCGAGATTCTCTGGAGTCTGATTATCAATAATTATCCAAAATAGTTCGATTTCGATTCACAGTCTCTTTGAGCCAATAAAACCACTTTTACTAAAATTGCTATAACTCGTAAACGGAATGAGATATTTTCACCAAACTTGGCACACACATGTAAGAGCTCATTCTGTGGTCTTGTGAAAAAAAACATGCAGCGACTGGCCACTTGGTGGAGCTATAACATGGAAAAAACTTAAAAATGGCTATAACTACGCAATCCTTAAGGCCCTTTCACACCGGACACGTAACGAAAAAGCGAAGCGGAAAAAGCGAATATTTCGTGTGCGAATAGTTCGCGTCAAAACCATTCACATCAGCCGGACGCGAGTTTTGCAACGTTTCAGAGCTCCAACATTACAAAACATTCACGGCGACAGCTGAGAAAACACGGACACTTCATCATTCATTGAAGACGAGCTTTTCATTTTCTTTAAAAGACCGAAAAAAAGGTTTTGGGTTCACCCAGTCTTAAAGAACAGAGAGTCTGAAGGGGAGTATGCTAATCTTGTAAAACTTTTTTTTCAAATTTGTTTAAACTTTCTTTATATATCAATACATAATTAAAATGTAAGTACTCTGAAAAAGAGAGTATACAAATTGAGTGTCTGTAGACCTCTCACGACTGTTTTAAAGACAGCTCATTATTTCCATTCACTCCACCTTCTCCTTCTGGGCTCTTTCCAAAGCCACGCCCCCAAAACACATGAACGCGCTACGCCGACCGCGATCAGCTGAAAGACGCATTATTTACCTGAGACGAGCGGAGAAGAAGTGCATGTAGAGACATCATGTCAGAATCACATGTAATAAAAAATCTAACTTTATCATTATGAATATAAACAAATAAGATGTCTTTTACAAATAAGATGTACTCACTATCAAGCTAGAATAACGATACTGGTAAAGTTTAAAATACACACAACACAGTGTCGACACACACAGATACAAGATAAAAACATCAGTAGAACATTGGTAGAGAATATAAAAACAAACCAAGGGCCGAAATAAACGTGCAGGTAAAGTTCCCGGTGAACATGGTAGAAGAGTTTAGACAGAGGGTAGTAGCTAAAGCTAACTTAGTTATAAAAAAAGTTCCTGGATGCGGGTTGTACTAGCTTTTACACATGCATTTTGTTATCTAAAGTTACATTTTGCGAAATTCAACACGACAGCGATCAACTTGAGCTAAGCATATTGAGTATTTATCATCTCTACTAATGGCTCGCTAAGTGTATAACATTGTAACTTTATGCTAAGTAATGTTATGTTAGCTATATTAGGCAGCTACGTGTGCTAGTGAGACATGCTTCATGAAAACATAAACCAAAAAAAATGTATAATGAAAATGAAAGATCACTTGTCCAGCAGAAATACAGCCTCTTGAACTCCTCAAATCAAACGGGTGCGCCAGGGTTGCCAGGTTTTCACAACAAAATCCGCCCAATTGCTACTCAAAACTAGCCCAAAACAAGCCCAATCGTGTTTCTCCGGTAAAAATCGCATTTGGGGGGTAAAATATGTGTCTTTTTGGTAGGGCTGCCTGCTAAAATTCACAAATCCCGGGGCAAAATATCACATAACTGGGGTCGCTTCAACCCGAAAACAGACATGAAAAACAGCCGCGGCAACAGTGTTTGAAGTAGCCCGACTTGGCAACACTGGGGTGCATGTGGGCAGATCCTGGAGCAAAAGCGGCGGTAGCCATGGTAGCGAGAGAGAGTGACAGGCGCCCGAGCCAATCACTTGTTTCGTCCCGAACGAAAATAATGAGCGGTGTTTATTGCAGATTAAAAAGTGTAGAGTCACTCGATATTTATACTCTCTTTTTCAGAGTACTTAAATTTTAATTATGTATTGACATATAAAGGAAGTTTAAACAAATTTGGACAAAAGTGTTTTAGATCATTCTTACCTACCCTACCTTTAATGTAACTGTTTGTAGTATGTAGTATGTGATAAGTGTAAATGTAAGTACAGTATAGTTGAGTGTTGTCGTCCGTCTGTCTGTCAGAGGAGCCGAGTTGTTCCAGGCCAGCATCGTGAAGGCCGTGAGAGCTCGTCTGGAGGAGGAGAAGAGATCCATGGAGCAACTTAAGAGACAGTAAGAAACATCCTTTCATTTATGTTCCATTATCTTTGTGTTTAGTGTTCCACATGACTTAGGGTGTGTTCACACTTGGCATGTTTGGTTGGGTTCTGCGCATTTACCCCAGAACACAGGATTGTTGTGGATGTTAATATTAAAACATGCTAACAACATGCTAATTCGTGTTACCAATGTGTTAAAACATGCTGATTCATGTTAGCAATACAAAACATACTAACAACATGCTAATTCATGTTAGCAATGTGTTAAAACATGTTACCAAATGTTAATTCATGTTAGTAATGTGTTAAAACATGTTAACAAAATGCTCATTCATGTTATCAATGTAATTAAAACATGTTATTAACATGCTAATTCATGTTAGTAATGTGTTAAAACATGTTAACAACATTTAATTCATGTTACCAGTGTGTTAAAACATATTTGCAGCGTGTTAAAACATGTTAACAACATGCTAATTCATGTTACCAATGTGTTTAAAACATGCTGATCCATGTTAGCAACACAAATCATTCTAACAACATGCTAATACATGTTAGCAATGTGTTAAAACATGTTAGAAATATGCTAATTCAGGTTAGCAGTGTGTTAAAACATGTTAGAAATATGCTAATTCAGGTTAGCAGCGTATTAAAACATGTTAACAACATGCTAATACATGCTAGCAATGTGTTAAAAAATGTTCGAAATATGCTAATTCAGGTTACCAGTGTGTTTAAACATGTTAGCAGCGTGTTAAAACATTCTGATTCATGTTAACAATACAAAACATGCTAACAACATGCTAATTCGTGTTAGTAATGTGTTAAAACATGTTAAAAACATGTTAATTCAGGTTACCAGTGTGTCAAAACATGTTAACAGCATGTTAAAACATGTTAACAAAATGTTAATTCATGTTACCAATGTGTTAAAACATGCTGATTCATGTTAGCAAAACAAAACATGCTAACAACATGCTAATACATGTTACCAATGTGTTAAAACATTTTAGAAATATGCTAATTCAGGTTAGCAGCATGTTAAAACATGTTAACAACGTGCTAATACATCTTAGCATTGTGTTAAAACATGTTAGAAATATGCAAATTCAGGTTACCAGTGTGTTAAAACATGCTAGCATGTTAAAACATGTTAACAACATGCTAATTCATGTTAACAATGTGTTTAAAACATGCTGATCCATGTTAACAATGTTTTAAAACACGTTAGAAATATGCTAATTCAGGTTAGCAGTGTGTTAAAACATGTTAGAAATATGCTAATTCAGGTTAGCAGTGTATTAAAACATGTAAACAACATTCTAATACATGTTAGCAATGTGTTAAAACATGTAAGAAATATGCTAATTCAGGTTACCAGTGTGTTTAAACATGTTAGCAGCGTGTTAAAACATGCTGATTCATGTTAACAATACAAAAAATGCTAACAACATGCTAATTCGTGTTAGTAATGTGTTAAAACATGTTAACAACATGTTAATTCAGGTTACCAGTGTGTCAAAACATATTAGCAGCATGTTAAAACATGTTAACAAAATGTTAATTCATGTTACCAATGTGTTAAAACATGCTGATTCATGTTAGCAAAACAAAACATGCTAACAACATGCTAATACATGTTACCAATGTGTTAAAACATTTTAGAAATATGCTAATTCAGGTTAGCAGCATGTTAAAACATGTTAACAACGTGCTAATACCTCTTAGCATTGTGTTTAAAACATGTTCGAATATGCAAATTCAGGTTACCCGTGTGTTAAAACATGTTAGTAGCATGTTAAAACATGTTAACAACATGCTAATTCATGTTACCAATGTGTTAAAACATGCTGATCCATGTTAGCAAAACAAAAAATGCTAACAACATGTTAATTCATGTTAGTAATGTGTTAAAACATGTTAACAACATGCTAATTCAGGTTACAAGTGTGTTAAAACATGATAGCAGCGTGTTAAAACATGTTAACAACATGTTTTAACAACACAATTCATGTTACCAATGTGTTAAAACATGCTGATCCTTGTTAGCAAAACAAAACATGCTAACAACATCCTAATACATGTTAGCAATATGTTAAAACATGTTAGAAATATGCTAATTCAGGTTACCAACGTGTTAAAACATGCTAGTTCATGTTAGCAATGTGTTAAAATTACAATCTGCTTCTTTCAAAAGCATTTTACCGATCTCAAAACTTTTGAAACTTTTGTATATTCCAACAATGTATGCGTGTTATTTGATTTTATTATTATTTAATAATATTATATCAGTAAGATTGTCGCCATTCTGAATTTAGGATGGATCGTATTAAGACGCGGCAGCAGAAGTTCAAGAGAGGGAAGGAGAAGATGCTCAGCTTGGCTCAGGTGTCCGGAGACGAGCAGAAAGTCATCCCACCCGAGGAAAACATTGATGATGATGATGATGATGATGGTATGATCAGAGTGTAATTGGGATAAAATAGTGTCCTCTCTTAGAAACTTAAATGGTAAAAAACTAGTTCTTAAATGAGTGTTGTGTATGTATTTAACTGCATATTTTTCACATTGTCCATAGAGCAACAAGGCAAAGGTTTTATTTCCAATTTCACCGTCACTTCTGACGTGCTTTCATTAATGCTCTGACATTTCATTTGCAGAGAGAAAGAAAAACAAGGTGCAAAAAAAGCAGTGGTGGAGGCCTTGGGTTGATCATGCGTCCAGTAGGTTCCTCATATCTTCCTCTGATCACACTGCTCCTTGTGTCCTTGACCAGAAGTCAGAGGATTCCCATACTGCACTGGGGCTCTGTCAGACTTCCAAGACAACAAACACACCCTCCAGACCGTAGACTTTTCTACATCTATTTAAGGCTCTGAGGCCGTTTTTGATTGTACACAGACACATCCGCCACCAGTGGTAGATTCTTTAAAACGGTCATATCATAAGGAATGATATATATATGTTGTGTATGATATGGCCACTTTAATTACGTCACGAAATGCTTACAAAATTGTGATTAGTAAGGATATGTTAATGACCGTTTGATGCCTTAAATAGATCCGTACAGCTGCTGAAGGAAAAGTTGAATGTCTGGATGGTTGTGGCTTGTTGTCATGTGACCGTATGAGCAGGTGAATGGAGCCGTACAGTAGAGAATCACTCTGCTTTGTTAAAATCCACCAGAAACTCTGT